>PVJH01008927.1:0-82207 GCA_004026705.1 Nesogale talazaci
GGGTCGTTGTGGGTTGGGGCTGACTCAATGACACCTACATGCCTCCCCCCACCCCCCAGCCCACCACTGATGTAAGCCAAAGGCATCTTTTCTCCTGCAGACTTCTCCGTGCACTGTCAGGCTTTCTCACACACATGGGCTGAAAATCTCTCGGATCGGCCCAAGCACACCCTCGTGCTCAGAGGGACCTCCACACCTCCACCTCTCAAAGATGTTCGACACAGCACATTTCCAAGGCCGCTTGACGGCTGCTTCCGTGGGTGTCGACTATGGATGCAATCAGAGGAAATTCTCAACCTCTTCCTCACTCATCACGGCATTTCTTATTGACTCCCTGATGAGGGTCTTTGCTTTCTGTCGCAGTGTAAGCCATCCCGGAGCCATCAGATTGGACCTTTGTCAATTGGTACTTCAAGTGTTCTCCGCGTAGTGTAGCTTGTTAGTGAGCCTTCAGCTCATCTGGCCGCCACCATCTTTTTTACTTAGCCCGGAGCCTTGGGTTATCGATTACGTGCGGTGCCGTGAAAGCGCACAGCCAGGCCACGCTGTGCGCCTGCTTTACACTGTGCACTCTACCACTGTCTGGTCGGAACAAGGCCCTCGTGATGTGTGCGCAGGTTGTGCATGAGCACGATGGAATGTTCCAGAGTGCCCTTTCTTCTCAACAGTGCCCACAATGTGGTGTGACCCACATGCTGCATCCGTGCAGTCCAATTTGCCCAAGTCAATGTCCCCTGACACCTTTTCCCAGACGCCTCCGAATCTGGCCTGGACGCCTCGCAGCTCCCATGAGCCAACTGGCGGCTGCAGCCTACACTCTCCCGACTTTCACGTGGGGACGGTGGAATGGCCCCCAGTGGACTCTTGCTCCCGTGTAATAGTGATGATGTTCTTTGATCACGTCTGCATTGTGGTGGATCACTGTCTCTTTGCAATGGACACAAACAAGGATTTCTTCTGTCGGTTGGCCAGGTAGCTATTTTCCAGGGGTCTTGGTGTAGATGAGTCAGAGCATCAAGTTTTACCTCAGTTTGTTGAAAATATCACTAATGGTATTCCAATCAATTCCTGGAGCCCTGGTTTTTGTTGGTGGTTTTGTTTGAGTAGGTGTGTGTAGGTGTGCGTGTGTGTGTGAGGGGTGTGTGTGTGTGTGTGTATGTGTCAATACCTTCAGTCCAGCTAGGACTTCTTCCTTCCACAGACAACTGCCAGTTCCACTGCCAGTTCTTCCTTCCACAGAACATGGCCACCAGAGAGACCCTCCCGTCAAACCCAGCCAGAATCTAATAGCACAGTTTACTATAGCAAGGAGTGGTAAACAGCCCCAATTCCCATCTGTAGAAAAATGGATAAAAATCAACAACTTTGATAGACACACATAATGGAATACACCAGGTCTCTACAAAACAGAGAGGAAACCATGTATCCAAGTCTTGAGTCAGCTTCCACCCAGAGTGCCCCTGTGCATGGTAGAATGGAACACCGGGCGGGCCTGCCATCTGCACAGCCACTCGGTGCGGAGCCTGGATGCAGCCACAGTGTTGGCCCGTCTCGCTGAGGGCCGTCCTCTTCCTCCCCGCCCTTCCACCTGACCAGCACGCAGCCCTCCTCCAGGAACTGGTCTCTCCCGACAGTCTTGCTGCCCCGGCCCCTCAGGAGCACCCAGGTCTCATTTCTCTCAGTACAGATCTGTCTGTTCTTTCGGGGGACCTTCAATAATCTTCGAGCACCACGATTCAAATGTACCGATTCCTCTACAGTCTTCCTTGTTCCATGTCCAGCTTTCACATGGGGCAGTGGAAGCCCAAGCACAAGGGTAGGACCGACCGAGGGACTCATTCTGCAGGAATGACCCCCCATTCACGAGGAAGGGATCAGAATAACTGGATGATCAGATTAAGTATTGTCGAGAGGACTAAGGAGAGGAAAATGATAAATCTGACTTGGGTGGTTAAAACCTTATCCCCTGATCTCCCTATGATACACTTTGTGCTTGATCTAATTTTTTGTTTGTTTGTCATACTGGGTCTACTTCTGTTGTACTTTGTCATTGTTGGGCTCCCTACTATGTGTTTTTCTATGTTTTTTGGTATTCAAAACCCAGGGTGGATGAATCTATAGAGACAAAACTGGAATAAGGTTTCCTGGGGTGTGACAGGGGAGGCGGGGCACAATGGGGAGCTGATATCAAGGAATATGAGGAGGAAGAAAATGCTTGAAACAGACTGTGGTAGTGCTTGTTTAGCACTGCTTCATATGATTGAGCTATGGATTAGTGTGATGTCTGGATTAAGTCCTCGCCCAATGGTTTGAGAGAAAAGAATCCATCCTTGAGCCTATGCTTCCTCCTGAAAGGACTGCCTCAACCAGTTGTCTCGTCTTGGTGCTCTGTGTAATCCTTCCATCTTCTCTTGCTGCTTCCCAAGTTGTTCAATTTTCCCCCCTTTTTTGGCGGGGGGGGGGGATTTATTCGTGGCTCTGTTCCTCTTCTCTGTTGTTTTGAGTGCTGCTTTCATTGCATGACTCCTGGGAGGGGGTGTCTGCACGCTCTTCTCAGGTTCGTCTGCTCTGACTGAGTCTCTGCCCACAGTGATCCAGTTAATATTTTTTTTTGATAATGCTTATCTAGTTTTTTTTAATGAATTCCTTCCATTTTTCCATTTCTGGAAACACCTTTCCCTCCCCCTTGTGTTTGAGGGATGGCTTTGCGGGGCACAGAGTTGTTGGCCGGCAGTGTTTGTTTCCTCATGCTGGGGTGAGAAGTCCTAGCTTAATCCCATTGGTTTTCCTGTGTAGGTGGCAGATTTGTTTTCACCTGGGTACCCTCAGGATTCTCTCCTTTCCCTCAAAACCAGAGATTTTGACTGTGCTATGTTGTGATGTTTTTCTTGGGGGATGTATCCTGTCTGGAGTTCTCTTAGCTTCTTAGTTATTTTCTCCTCCTTTGTGATGTTGGGACGTTTCCTTCCATTTGTTTCCACCTGCACTCTTTCTCCCACAGATACGCTGGCGTTTTCTTGCTCGAGTCCCGGGAGGCCTAGGCTGTGTTTCTTGCCCGTGGCCCACATCACTGCAGACTTGCTTTGGATCCCCTGGATTTTCATCACTTGTTCCTGTCTGTGGTTGTCGTCAGAGTCCCTGTCCCCAGCGCAGGGATTGGGTTTCCTTTTTCTCCCACTCAGTGCTTTGGGTCTCTTACCAGCTTGTCTAATTCTGTTGTGTGGCTGTTTATCTTTTGCATTTCAGCGTTTGCAATCCCCAGCATGCTCTTTGCTCTGGCTCTCACACTCCTGGTCCTTGCATGGTCACACTGCCGTTAGGAGACATCAAGTCCATTATGCTCCACAGGGAGCCCGTACAGGACCCAGCCTGCTCCTGCCCCTCCTCACAGCTGCACCTCTGCCCACGCCCACGGCTGCAGCCCCTGTGTCCATCCACCCATGTCCCGAGGGCCCTCCTCTCTGTCACTGCCCCTCCACTTGACCAACCACGAAGTTCTTCTCCAGGGACCGGTCTCTCCTGACAGCCTGTCCAAAGTGCGTGAGGTCCTGCTACAGGGAAGAGTCCGCTTCCCCAAAATCAATGTGGATTTCAAAACAACCCGGGGCAGAGCAAACACAGTGTAATCCGGTGAGTGTTTGGAAAGTGAAATTGCGGCCTGTGGCCTATGCGGGGTCCCCAGGAGGCCGACGTGGAGAGGTGAGTAAGCTCAAAAATGCTGCAGACGCTGGCTGTGGCCTCTCGGGACAGCTGCATGCCTGAGCGGGCCAGGCGGCCTGTGCCAAGCTGCATCTGCGGTTGGGTGAGAGGCCTCCTCTGGGCAGCACTCCGGGCGTCTGAACAGCGTGAACATGCCCTGAGACAACACAACCCTTGTGTTCCCTGTCACAGAGAGAATGACAAGGCTCAGGGCATGGGGAGCGGGCAGCAGGCAGAGACAGGATCCGGGATCTGTGGATTGGTGGGACATAGAGCCAGCCACATGGTCATGTGGCCACCCCGGAGGCCGTGCTCGGAAGATAGGTCACTCAGCTGCTGCCCATGCGAGATTTGCAGTTGCTGGTCTATGGCCTTCTCTTCTGTAAAGGAGACCCCCAGGCAGTGCCCACAGTTGACACGCCGGGCAGCTGACCATAAAGGTGGCCTCAGGGGTGAAGGGCTGAGCGTCCGGAAGCACAGCCATCTTCTGACACCCACGGGATAGGGGAGGGGAGGGGAGGGGTCCAGGATACCACAAGTTGGAAGGAGCCAGTGGCACATGGTTGACTCTGCATGGGAAGCTGCGATGGTCATGGACTTGATGTCAATTTCAGCACTGGGAGGGTAGGGGTGGAGTCAATCTGAAAATACCCAATGAGGCCTCTATGTGGGCATGGCTTTCTCCTGAGAATTCTGGTGAGTCTCTCAGTATTTCTTAATTGGGGGAGAGAGACTTGATTCAGTTCCTTGGAGACAAACTACTTACAAGATAAGATGACAGCATGCTGGCAGATCCTGATTCCTGGAGACTGGAGGAGCCGGAGGAGAAGCCACATGGGCCTACCCTGATGGCACCAAACTTCTGGGATCAGAGAAGCTACATGGAGACTCCTGCAGTGCTGAGATGCTTGGGAGGCCAAAGGGAGACTCCTACCAGTGTTGAGATGCTTCTCCCGCCAATGGATACTGCTGCTGGACCCTGAGCCCTGGAAATGAGGAGCCATGGGAAGACCCCTGCCAGTACCAGGATGCTTCTACTGCTGCTGGATACACAAGACTCTGCACCCACTGGCCTGTGATTATCCTGGTGTCATTGCACATGCTTCATGAGTCAGAAGGTGACTTTATAGATGGGTATCAAACATATGGGTTAAATTGGACTTATGACCTTGACTGGACTGGGTTAGGATGCTTTCTCAATGTTCCATTCCTTTTGTATATAAACCTTTCCCTTGTATCCATATGCATGTTTATGAATTTGTTTCTCTAGTCTACCCAGACTTACACAGGAAGCCCTCTGGATCGGTGGTTACTAGAGGAACAAATTTCATAGATGCGCATATAGATATAAGGAAAAGGTTTATATATAAGAGGAACAGGCCATTGAGCCCAGTCCAGTAAAAAGTCATTAGTCTGATACTAACCCATATGCCCGATATCAGTCTATAAAGTCTCCTTCTCACTCACAAAGTCAAAGATCTGTGGGTACAGAATCCTGACACTGGCAGGGGTCTCCACATGGCTCCTCGCTTCCAGGGCTCAGGGTCCATCAACAGCAGAAGCAACTCATCACTGGCAGAGGTTTCCATGTAGCCGCCCCAGCTTCAGAGGTCTGGCTACATCAGAGCAAAGCCGTGTGGTCTCTCCGCTGGCTCCTCTAGCTTCTCGGATGCTGCCATCTTGTCTTGTCTGTGATTCATCGTCTCTGAGACTAACTCCCAACAACCAGGGAGATAGCTTCTCATCTTCACGAGGGAAATATCACAAGATTTCCCAGGAGTCTCAGGAGAAAGCCATGCCCACACAGAGGCCTCATTGGCTACTCAATGGCTATTTCCAGATTAACAGGCTAGACTCCACCCTGACATCTCAATCATGAAATTAACATAAGCACATGACTGCCACAATGCCCTTGTCCAGGGACTGGTCTCTGCTGACAATGTGTCCAACTTGTGCATGATGACCTCTCCCCGGTCTTGTTCTGAGAACATTCTGACTGTGCTTCTTCCAAGACTCCCCCCCACCCATTTTTTAGCAGACCACATATGCTTTCAGTACTTTTCACCAGCACCATAATTCATTCAAATGCATTCATGCTTCTTCTGCCTTCCTGATTCAGTGTCCCACTTTCACAAGGAAGGCAGCGCGGCTCTGGTCAAGTGCACCTGAGTCCTCCATGTCGCTTTCCTTCCGACACTCTGAAGAGATCTGGTACCGTGGGTGTACGGTGGTCATGCCCCATCTGGTCCTCAACGGCTGCTTCCAGGAGGGTGTCTGTGAATCCAGGCCAGAGGCCTCAGCCTGCCTCTTCCACGGTGCTCCCGAGTGTCTTCAGGCCTGGGGAGGCTCGTCCGCTGGAGCGCTGCTGAAACCTGCCCTCTCCAGGGGCCCCTGCTGGTACTCGCGATGCCAGGGCACAGCTTTCAGCCACACAGCGACACACACATGGTGTGCAGAAAACAGCACGGGGCAGGGCCCCTGGGTGCTCAGTCGGGAGGGGGGACCATGCACAGGAGGGCAAGGATGGTGAGGTGGGCAGTCGACGATCCAGTCCCCTTGGAGGAAGGCCATGTCCATGCGAGCGTTCCCAGTGTCCTCTGCCACGGCTGACCCTCTTGGCTCCATCTTGCAGGAAGCCACTGCCTGCTCTTTACAGAAGCCGTGCATGACGCTCCAATCGCCAATCACCAATCAGGGACACTCGGCACGGGTGCAGGTAGGTGCTTGGTTGGCCAGGCACTGCCTTCCACCTGTCTTGGCCTAAACCAGTGGTGCTTCTGGTTCCACGTCAGCTTGTTGAGACAGCTGAATGGACATTCAGTCTGTTCCTGGAAGCTCGTCTGTCACCAATGCCCTCGGAGCTGTTGGCCATCTTTCTTCGGAAAGGTGAGAGAGTATGGTTGAGCATCGACCGACGTTCTTTTGGTACAGTGACTCCTGGGTATTTCGGTTCATTCTATGGTCCCTGCTTTGTTGAACACCTTATCTGTAGACTCCTTCAAGGCTGTGACTTGAGGCTTGGTTTTCTGTGTGCGTGTGCTTGTCCCCTTCAGAAAATGCTGAGGGTGTATCTTCTCGCTTGGTTTTCTAGATCCAGGTCTGCACACTTCATTCTCAAGTTGCCTTTGGAAATCTGCTCGGCTCTCTGATGTCATCATTGCTGCCATTTGCTGCTGCTACGTGATGATTAAGAGCACGTTTCAGAGTCTCTCCTGACACCCACTTGGGTCTTTTCTTTCTTTCCTGACTTTTCTTTTCTTTTCTTTTGAACAGAGGTCCAAAGTCCGTCCACTATTCCAGTGGCCTGCCACATAATATATGGACATAGGCCAATGCCTCTACTTTTAGGAAAGCATGTGTTCACCTCTGTACACACCTATGTTGATTCCTTTGTCCAGAGCTTTGCTTCTGCATCTTTCCTGTTTCCTTCTCCCTTCCTCCTGCCTCACCGCCACGCTCACCCTTCTTCTGCCTCAGTCATTCCCCTCAGCCAGCTGCTGCTGCTCCACCACCCCCATCTCTCTGCTCTTTGTGGTGGCCGTTGGCATCCTTCATGAACTGGTCTTCATGCCCTCCCAGGTCACCCGCTCTGTGGTCATCAGTGTTCAGTGCGTCCGCTCTGTTCCCGAGAGGGTCTACAGTCCTCGCGGGGCAGACACAGGGCCATTCGGTGGCTCTCGGCCCTTGCTTTAATTTTCCTCAGCTTTCGTCTGACCTTGCAGACGAGCCAGCCTGGTCTGACCCTTGGAGAGAGACAGTCACTCTCTCCCTCTGTGTCCCTCTCAGGAGGTTCACAGGCTGGACAGTCGTCATTGACGTTGTTCAGTAGAGAGCATCTGTGGTCGATTAACTGCTGGTCTTTCAAAATTCTGTCACTCAAGCTTGAGAGACGTGTCGATCCCCAAGCCCTTGTCCTTCAATCTCTGGTTCTGCTTCTTGGTGTCCAACCTTCTGATTCTGTCAGAGAAGTCAGCCTCCAACAGTAACATCAGGGATTCGATGGGCACAATTGCATGGCGATAATTAACTAGTTATTATAGTAACATCATAGAGGATAAGAGAGAGAGAAATGATGGAGTCAGACATGTTTCACGGTAGCATGCTCACCTCAGCCCTGCTTGGCGGTGCACCTAGAGAGAGTTTTATTATGAACCAAGGCTTCTTTACATCTTTTCTCGGGATGTGCAAGCCCCCAACTACGGGAAAGGACACACGGCACAAGAAAGGGTGGTGCTGTAGGTAACAGTGAAGGGAGGGATGATCTAGGGGCACACAGGTAATAGGAGAGGGATGTTCTTGGGGTCTTCATGTGACAAGATGGATGACCTAAGATTCCTGATGGTGGAAACCTGGCCCTAATGTGTTAGTCTGGGTAGACTAGAGAAACAAATTCATAGACACACATATGGATAGAAGGGTAAGGTTTATACACATGAGGAATGGAACATTGAGAAAGCATCCCAACCTAGTCCAGTTCAAAGTCATAAGTCCGATATTAGCCCACATGCCCGATACCAGTCTATAAAGTCTCCTTCCGACTCACGAAGTCACAGGCCAGAGGGTGCAGAGTCCCGACACTGGCAGGGGTCTCCCCATGACTCCTTGCTTCCAGGGCTCAGGGTCCATCAACAGCATCCAGTGGTGAGAAAGTCATGGCCACACAGAGGCCTCATTGGTTACTCAATGGCTATCTCCAGATTAACAGGCTAGACTTTACCCCTACAGCTCAATGATGAAATTGACATCAAGTACATGACTGCCACCACCTCATTGCCTTCTTTTCGTAACCAGTTTCCGAATGAACTCCGACTGGGACTAACATTTGTCCAGGGTCCATAGGGAGCCAGCCTCATCACAGGGACCATGCCCCCTCTTCTCTTCCCAGGAACCCTTTCTTGCCCCTCCCACCTCTGCTCCCCCACTCCCACATGGACAGTGCAGTGATGGGCGTAGTCGATGGGGCCACTGTGAGCATGGAGTCCAGCAGCACGGTGTTCCCGCGGTTGTGCCTGGGGTCGCTGGGGGTCATAATAGAAACATCACTATATATCATTGCTATATATCCCTCTGGAACCCCTCTCCTGGGTGAGTCAGGACAGATCAGCCCCATCTGCTTCTCCATGAAGAATCCGGGTTTGGACTGGCAGCCAGAGACTGCTGACCAGAGAGTCAGTGGGTGACACCCACCAGGAGCTCTGGGGAGAAAAGTGAGGCTGAGTGGGACCGGCTCCATGGCAGGGGGGTGGACGCAGAGGTGTGAACCAGTAGAAAGAGGCACACGCACCTGCAGTGCCTGGCACAGGGCGATGTGATGAGATGACATCTCTCCCATGGTGCCCTGGGGCTGCTGGCCTGATGGTGGGGCCCTCGCTGGAGCCCGGGAAGAGGAGCCAGTCCAGCCCCGCGTGGTCCAGGGTCCGTCCCTCCTCCAGAAAGGACTGTTCAGGGGGAGGTTCCCACAGAGGACTTCCAAGAGGCCACCCAGCAAGTTGTCCAGCCTGTTCCCGAGGAGCTCAAAGCTGTCCTCCCTGGCCAGCAGCGAGCATCCAGTAGGTGGATGGGGCCAGAGCAGGTGAGCAGAGACCTGGGCCCCAGGTGGAGGTGAGGGGGGCAAGGAGATCCCTGGGGGGGGGAGAGCAGATGTGTTCTTAGATGGCCCTCGTGACAGACACACCCCACAGCACGTGCCTCCTGGTCTAGTTGGGGGCTAGCGCTAAGGCCCCAAGAACTCAATGGGAGCCTGTAGTTCACAGCCCGGGACGGGGGCCTTTTTCTGAGTCCTCATGTCCAGCAGTTGACAGAGTGGCTGGTCAGGCCCCCAGGGCCCGGTGGGCAGACTGGGCTGTGGCTTGCAATGTGCCATGGGGGCATCGTGGCAGATGGCTGTCTGATCCCCTGGGGGTCTTCAGAGGACACATGGTGTGAGAGCGATACTCCTGGGGAGGAAATGGCATCATGAAACGTGGCGCTGATTCAGACACATGCCTCGTCCTTGGCAGGGCTGTGCACTGTGGGGTCTCCAGTAGCTGTTTTCTCACATCTGCATCTCCAGGTCTGTCTGTCTTTTTTTAACAGCTTTATTAGCACTTCATCCACTGGTCCCACCGGTCGTTCAATAATCCAACCATACCCCGGCATCCCTTCCAAGGAGTCTCTTGGGGAATCAAACCTCCAGTCTCGAGTCAGCAAGCGTGGGTTACCTGTGCTCTCTGCCCAGAGACAGCAGCGTAGAGTAGGGCGTACAGTGCAACTGTACGGCTCACTGCGACCCCCCAGGAGACAGGAGCAGCCTCCCACGGGGCCTCGAGGGAAGTCAACAGGTGGAAGGTGCAGGCCAGATCTAGTCAGGTCCTCAGGAGTCAAGCTTCTCTCCATATCCGCCAGCTCCAGGGAAGGAGGGATCCGCCTCATCTTGGCCTCTGTCGTTCTTGGTGCTGAAATTGCCAGGAGGCCTCAGTCGTGGAGAAGGCAGGATCCCTGCCTCCTGTGCGGGGGTGACTGGTCTCACAGTCTGGTCTGACTCAGCACCCAGCTGTGCAACAGAGAGCAGCCCCTCCCATCCCTCAGCGGGCCAGAGCCGTGCCCATCCATTGTCTCAACACCTCACACACCTTGGGGCTGCTGTGGCAGCCACGTGAGGATCCATCCCTCCAGGGCCTCCTCCTCCTCCTCCTCCTCTTCCTCCTCCTCCTCGCTGCCCCTCACTTTCCCCAGCATGAGGCCGTCTCCAGGGCCCGGCCTCTCCGTTCACCACCGACTCTGGCTAAGGAGCTTCCCCAGGGCAGGCCCGCTCCTTCCTCTCTGTGAGCAGGACTCTTTTCCACCATCTTCCTTCTGAGGCACTGGCCCACTGGTCTTCCACACTCACTGTCCAGCCTGCCCTGCCTCGGAGGGCAGTGGACACATCATGGCCGGGCTCGGCTGCTCCCACATTAGCTCCCAAAGTGACCTCTTTGCTTTCATGGACTCGAAAGAGGGGTGTGGTGATTACATCATCTGTTGCCAACTGGAGACGGAGAGTGAAGGAGTCTAGCCTGTCAATCTGGTCACAGCGAGATGACCTTTGGAGGCACTAAGGAGATAAATACCCTGCTGGAGGCGGACTCCAGATCCACGCCCTGAGAGACGTCCTGTTGACAAGCACATGCAGCCAGAGCCCGGAGCTGGAGGAGCCATGTGGAGACTCATGCCAGCGTTGAGATGCTTGCCTCGCCACGGGATCCACCCACCGGCCAGTGATCTTCCTGCATTTAGCACCACTGCATGCGTTGAGTGAGTCTGAAGAGGAAGGTACAGACTGGTTTTGGACATAAGGGCTAATATCAGACTTATGGACTTGATCTGGACTGGGCTGGGGTGTTTCTCAATATACAATTGCTCTTTGAGATAAAACTCTTTTCTATGCATATCTGAGCCTCCTGGATTTGTTCCTCTGGTCTACCTGGACTCACACCGAGGATTTTTGCCGCAGAGGAACCCAACTCACTGCATGACTGGATCTCTCGACCGCAGCTTCCGGGGGCATGGAATGTGAACCCCATCTTCATGAGACCCAGCGGCTCTGACCTCTGTGTGCATCCTGATGCTTACACTAGGTTACCCGCAAATCTTGTGATGAATTTCAGCCTGCAGAAGTTGGTGAGAATCCCCATGTCTTCACCTCTGGCGTTTGTATTTGAAGAAGTCGCCCAAATCCACCTTCTTTGTGGGCATGTGGATCTTCCCTTATCACGGATGATGCCGCGTCACCATGGTGGCCTCCTGAGCTGGCTCACACTCGAGGCCAGCCATTAAAACCCAGCAGGCCCTGGGCAGCAGAAAGAGGAAGTTATCTGCTCTGTGAAGTTACCTGTGCAGCCCTGGAAGCCACCAGGGGGCGCTCCCTACCGTCCCACCGGCTCTCAAGGAATGGAGAGTGAGTCCGTGTCTGTGGATTTGGCTTTGTTTTGCTTTGCTTTTCTGTTTTGGTCAGTGCATCAGGTTTCTGTCTTATGCGTCCCACTGCATTGTTGATGCTTCAAATTCCATGAGATTCTTACTTCATACGTTCCATATTCTACTGATCCTGGATGCTTGCAGCTGTTTCTTCTCATTTGGAGTCGTGTCAGTGAACAAAGCTTTGCTCCAGCAACGTCATCAGACCACATCATCACAATGACGCCATCCCAATGACGTCATCACGACACTATCAGCCCACGACATCTTCACATCATCAGACCACATCATTACATCATCACATCATCAGACCATGATGACATCATCACAACCACATCATCAGACTATAGCACATCATCATGACTTCATCAGACCATGACATCATCACTACATCATCAGGCCATGACATCATCACAGCCACATCATCAGGCCACATCATCACAATGACATCATGACACCATCAGACCATGACATCATCACGTCATCAGATCACATTATCACATCATCAGACCATGATGACATCATCACAACCACATCATCAGACTATAGCACAACATCGTGACTTCATCAGACCATGACATCATGACATCATCAGACCATAGCATCATCACAGCCGTGTCATCAGGATGGCAATTTTACTTGGAGAAGCCAGCTCTTTCCCAGTGGAACTGTGCTTCCAACTTGAGAACTTCTCTTCCGGCTCTCTCTGGGCACATGGCTCTGCTCTTCTGGAGGTTTTCCCAGTAGAGCTGCTCTCTGAGCCACTGGCAGGATGGAGGTGGCCTGGAGGTGCGGTGGGTTACAAGCTGGACTGCTAGCTCCAAGGTCAGCAGTTCAAGACCACCGCCGCGCCTCACAGGGGAGGCTCCTGCCAGAGTCACAGTGTCAGGAGCTACCAGGAGCAGTTCTACCCCATCTCATGGAGTCACTGGGAGTGGGTACTGACTCACTCAACAGCAGTAGGTCTGAGTTTTGAGGGTCCAGAAGGGGTGTCATATTATTAACTGACCACTCAGCATAAGAAAAACCTGAGTATTGGGGCTACTGATGGGCTAAGTGCTCTGTGCGGCTTCTCCCGGGAAAGTTTGGGCTCCGTGTTTAGGGTTCAGGTCGCTGTCTGGGTTCCAATCTGCATTGCAGATCAGCTTGTTAACAAATGTGGGGTGCTGAGAATATTCCAGAGGCACCTCTGTGGCAGGTTCTTTATCACTGTGCCCCCAGGAGGCCCTGAACAGCACAGGTAGACAGCACTGCACTCCACACGGAGAGGCTCCTAGCTCCATCCTGCCTCCCTCCAGGCTGCTTGGGAAGGAAAAGCTGGAGTTCTGCTTTTGAAAGGGCTCAGCATGGGAACCCCACAGGCCAGGGGCAGGGGGGCTCTGAGAGCTGACTGGACAGCATGGAATAGCTGCCACCACAGGCATCCTCTTGATACCAAGGGCAAAGGGCCACCCACCTTATGGAGACTTGCAGTTTATGGTCAAGTCCCTGCCAGGGAGACCTCCTGGAGAATCAGACTTTGGCTCAGAACTCCCCCACCCCATTGTGAGTCATAATCCCCTCCTAATTCTCATAAGCTGGGGTGGGGGGTGTTGGTTTCCTCAGGCTCCTCCATCCCCTCTGCTCCTTCTCTGCTGCCTGGCTTTTCCTGCTGAGGGCCAAAATGCATCCCAGGTCTAAGCCCAGTGACCAGGTACATGGTACCTGCCTCAAGGACAGAAGCAGCTGAGAGCCTCGGACAGGGAGCCACACCCCTGCTGGCTGGTCCGGTGCCCAGAGCAGGGGCAGGCAGATGGGGGCCTGTTCCGGAGGTGCTGCGTGGAGCGTGAAATAGACCCAGGACACCTGGTGAATGTGTCCTCACCCCAGTGGCTCTTGCTGCCTCGGCCTCTGCTGACCACGGTCCCCAAGGAGCTGCCCCAGAGGAGATGGAGGTGGGGTGTAAGGAGGGCGGGCAGCCCTGTGGGCAGCTGGGATGGGGAGAGGGGATGTGTGGACTCGGTCGGCTGGGATGGGGGCTCTCCTGGTGCTAGGCTGGCAGCAGCCTGGGGTGCTGTGCTCCCCTCTGCAATGTGGGCTGCCGCCAAGTGGACCCCAAATCTCAGCAGCTTCACGTGTATCCACCGGCAGGTGTCGACCCCTGACCTGGCATCTGCCCACCGCTCTGCCCACAGGACCCCCAGGGGCCCTCGGGCCTGTGTGTTCTCCTTCAGAAGTCCGTGTGCACGGCTCGGGGATTATGTCTTCAGTCAGAGCACAGGAACACCATGCCAGGCCTCAGACACAAATGGGGAGCCTGGTCACCCCCAGACCACTTCCCC
The DNA here is from genome assembly GCA_004026705.1 of Nesogale talazaci. Taxonomy (NCBI): domain Eukaryota; kingdom Metazoa; phylum Chordata; class Mammalia; order Afrosoricida; family Tenrecidae; genus Nesogale; species Nesogale talazaci. Next base: position 13,956 of record PVJH01008927.1, read on the forward strand.
TGCCCCCGACAGAGTTCTCTGTCCACGTACTTCCACACCTGTGGTTGGATGATCTTCAAGAAAACTTATCTTGCATGTTATGTGAACATTAGTGTTCCTTAATTTGGGCATTTTCTCATGTCGTCTTTCTTTGGCATGGGCATGCATACATACCTCTTCTGGTCATTTGGCCAGGTCTTCTGAATGTCCTGGCAAAGACGGGTGAGTGCTTCCAGTGCTTCCTCACCTCATGGAAACATTTCTACCGGTGCCTCATCCATTCCTGGAATCTTGTCTTTGGCAAATGCTTCCAGTGCAGCTTGAACTTCTTCCTTTAGCACCATCTGTTCTTGCTCATGTGCTCCCTCCTGAAATAGTGAGGTGTCAACTAGTTCTTTTGGGTACAGTGACTCTGGGTATTCCTTCCATCTTCTATGGATGCTTCCTGTATCATTCAGTAATTTGCCCGTACCACCTTTCAATATTGCAACTCAAGGCTTGAACATTTTCTTGAGTATATATTGTATACTCTGCATATACTATATGCTATGTGCTTTATACAGAGTATAACTGGTGGTATACTCATTCCACTGTGTTCTACCAGGTTAGCAATTCAAATCCACACACCACCTCTTGGGAGAAAGCTGAGGCTGTGTATTCCCAGAAAGAGTTACTGTCTCAGAAGCTGGCAGGGCCAGTGCTCACTTGTCCTGCAGGGTCACTGAGAGTCAGCGCAGACTCTCCGGCAGTGAGTGTGGGCTGGGTTTTATGCAGTTGCTGTGAGGTACCATCATAGTGACCTTGTGTGCAACAGAGAGAAGCCCTGCCCAGGCCTGTGCCCACCTCACTCTTCCTCCCATGTCTGAGCCCATGGGTACAACCATGGTGTGAACCCCTCTTTTTTGCTGCCCTTCTACTTTATGAAACACGATGTCCTTCCCCAGGACGGGTCCCTCCTGGCAGTACATCCAAAGTGTGTGAGATGCAGTCTCCCCATCCTGTCCTCTAAGGAGCCCTCTGGCCGGACTTCTTCCAGGACAGACCACTTTGTCCTTCTAGCTGTCCATGGTACCTTCACTGTTCTTCTCCAGCACCGCCATTCAAATGCATCTTTCCTCTTTTACATACTGTCTACTATATATATTGCATACACAATAGCATGTATATCACAGAGAACACATTCACAATATATACAGAGTCTACATACAGGTTGGTGGACACATGCCCTCCTTTGGGCTGCCTCACTGACTTTGGGGTTGTGATTGGAAGAGACTGCTAGCCCCTGGAGCTGGACGTCATGCTTGGCCAGTGACTCAGAGGAAGGTCTTCAGGAAGACAGTGGCACAGTGCCCGCAGCAGTGGGCTCGGAGAGCCATTGGCTGAGAGGAGGGTGCCAGGCCGGGCAGGCTTCCTTCCATTGTCCTTGGGCCATGGTGAATCTGAACTAGCCACACATGTTTAAGGTCATACATACCTAATCAACTCACCACCCAAAGGGACGCATGCTATTTTTATCCTCAAAGTGAGCACTGGGCTTGAAAAGACGTCTGTACAAAAACACTCGCACTTGATCACATCCGAGTCAGCAGTCTCTTTTCCCGCGCTCGTCAGCAAAGCTCTCCCAGGGATACGAAGTGGCCTTCCAGGACAAGCTGTGAGGGAGGGACCTGCATAAGTCACAAACGGGCATTGCTGCTTTCAGAAGCAAAACATCTGCCATCCAGCTACACCCTGGGGGTGGGGGTGGGGGACAGGTCTGCCATGGTCTGGTAACTAGAAACTTCTTTGGAAGTTTGTCATGTCCTCCAGAACATGGGTCCCTAGGGCCCAGGTTTCTGGGGCCCCTGTCTCAGTCAGACACAGAGTCCAGGTTGATTGGAGAAACTATGTTTCTTCTGAAACTCCAGGTGGAAGGAAACAGTGGGGCCTGCTCCCTCCAGTCGGCTTCAAAAATCCAGTGAACATCAAGCAAGCTACCCCCCTCTGTCATGAGCCAGGATGAGAGAGCACTCAGTGACATGTTCGAATGCTGGGTCTTCACTGAGAGCGCTCATGGCAAGCATCACACACCGAACAGTTTGAAGTCTTAGGGGTAAAGTATCATGTAGCAAACAAGCATCACGGTATATAATCACAAAGGTTCATGCGGCAAGCGTTTTAAAGTTAAAGGTTCCAGTCCAGTATGGCCAATGCCCTCATCTGTGTCCTCACGCTGGGCACCAGGTGGGGAGAGGAGGAGTTGACGTGGCAAGCAAAGTTGAAAATTCCCATGATGTTCAGTTGCCTTGGCTGCTTCTTATCAGTGTGATACATTTGGTGGTCTTACGTTGAGTGTTCTTCTGGTGGGAGCGTGTCATCTCCTGACTCGCACAGGGGGGCTGTGTATGCACACGTGATCGTCAGCAAGAACACGTCATCTCTTGACTCGACGGGGAGGTCGTTTGTGTACATTTGGTCGTCGGTCATATGTCGAATCATCTTCTGGTGAGAAAGCGTTAACCCTTGCAGCAGGAGGTGAGCGTCTTGCAGGGCAGGTTTCACAAAGTGGAGTTTCTTGTGCTCTCCTCCACCCCAGCCATGTGACTTTGTGAAGGTCATGGATAACGGTTGCTGCAGCGCATCGGCAGTTACATAGACAGGGAGCTGCCAGAGGTCCAGGTTGGATTCAGAAGAGAAATCATTGCTGATGTCAGATGGACACAGAGTGACAGCAGAGAATATCAGAAAGATGTGTACATGTGTTTTATGGACATGAGACTATGTGGATCTTAAAAAACCGTGGAGGGCTTTGAGAAGAACGAGAATCCCGGGACACGTCACTGTGCTCACGTGGAATCTGTGTGTGGGACCAGAGACAGCTGTGCGAACGGGACGAGGGCGCACTGCACAGCTACAACCAGGAAAAGTGTGCGCCACGGTTGTCTCCTCACTATGTACTCAACCTGTCCGCTGAGCCGACAATCAGAGAAGCTGGGTTCTATGAAGAAAAAGGTGGCGGCAGTATTGGAGGAAGGCTTATTGACGACCTGCGGTATGCAGATGACACAGCTTGCTTGCTGAGAGCGGGGAGCGCTGGAAGCCCTTACTGAGGAAGATCAAGCATTACAGCTCAGTGTGAAGAAGACCCGCACCCTCTCCCTTGGGCCGGTAGGAAGAGTCTGAGGTTGTCAAGGGTTTTGTCTCGCATGGACCCGCAATCGGGGCTCCTGGCAGCAGCGGTGGTGGGGAGGTCAAGAGACAGGTTAGGCAAATCTGCTGCTCGGCCCCGTGAGAATGCCACCAAACTAGGGTGCATCTCCAAGGACGGCGGAGTGCTCAGGCCGAGCCACGGCCCTTTCCATGGTCTCGTATGCTCGTCAAAGGTGGGCCCAGAGTAAAGAAGGCTGCAGAAGGAGAGATGGCGAGGGATGGTTTGAACGGTGCTGGGGAAGATCTTGATCTTGATCTTGACAGACAATCCCTTCTGTCTCGGAAGAAGGAGGGCCAGAGAGCTCCTTAGAGGCGAGGACGTGAGACGCGATCTCAGGGGAGCGCCGCCCTGGAGAAGGATGCCGTGCTTGGTCAAGTGGAGGCGGTGAAGGAGGGGAAGGCCCTTGGGGAGATGGAGGGACCCAGCGGCTACATCAATGGGCTCGGGCTCGGCAGGGAGGAAGGTCAGGACCGGCTGTACTTCAGCGCGTCCTGCAGTCTGCGGGAACCCACGTCACGGAACCCGAGGTCAACCACAGCCATCCCTTCCCCACACAGCCAGGGGTCACAATCTCAATCTCCAGTTGCTGACGTGAGCTGTAGGTCAGGCTCCTGCCCCCGTGCCTGTCTCAGTGCCGTTCTCTGCACAGTCTTGCTGGTCACCCTGACCCAGGCAGCTTCAAGGGACATTTTGTCACCAGGGAGAGGACAGCCCCCTTTCGGGTCCCCAATAAACTACAGCTTAAGGTAGGTCCCACATCAGGATTTTGAGTTGCAGCAGGGTATGTCTCCCCCTCTGCTGCCCCATTAGGTGACTTAATACCACCAGGGCACTGTCCGTACCTGCAGCCACAACAATCCCCTGGGACAGTGTCCACAGCCATGCCAGCTTCCTGGCCACTGCTCCAGGCTTCGCCACAGACACGTGTATTGCTGTGGTACTAAGGCTCCTACCCACGGGAACAGAAAAGCAGCCCAGCACCGTGGTGGGGGCGTGTCCGAAACTCATGACCCCGAGGCATCCTGTGGCTGGCTTTCAGAAGCACCTTGCCAGGCCTGTCTTTCTGCTCTGTGTACATCTGGACCCGTCCAGCAGCACAGTTATGGTCCAACCTCCGTTGACTGGCAGTGGGTGGTGGCCAAGAACGAGGGACACTGCCCAGGTCTCCCCTGCTGGGCCCCACTGCCCCCTTGTCCTGAGAACGGCTCTCCGGGCACTGTGGGCTGCTCGTGGACGTGTCTCGCACACTGTGGAGCTGGTGCTACCAGTTTCTGCCGAGACAAGCCTGTGTGGGTGGGCCCAGAGGGCAGGGCAGCTGTGTCCCCGGCTGGGCACAGCCCTGCAGACCTGGCCATGAGCTGGGTGTGGGCCGAGGGGGGAGCCTGTCCGACGTGTTGATTGCCCGCCTGCCCGCCTGTCCGGTGTCCTTCTCGGCAGTGGCTCTGTCCCAGCCCCCACCTGTGCTGAGCGCTTCCTCTACGGCACTGCTGCTTATCTGTGAGCAGAGGGGGACCCTTCTCGTCCTGCCGGGGTAAGAGTGTGTGTGTGCAATGTGTGGTGTGTATGTGTGTGTGTCTGTATGAGTGTGTGTGACTGTGTGTGAGTGTGTCTGTGGGTGAGTGTGTGTGATGTGTGAGAGTGTGTGTGTGAGTGTGTTTGTGTGGAATGTGTGTGTGAGTGTGTGTATGTGTGTGTCTGTATGAGTCTCTGTGTGTGACTGTGTATAAGTGTGTGTGATGTGTGAGTGTGTGATGTGTGTGAGTGTCTGTGTGTGAGTGTGAGTGTGAGTATGAGCTGAGTTTGTGTGTGATGTGTGTGAGTGTATGTGACTGTGTGTTGAGTGTGAGTGTGTGTGTGAGTGCATGTATGAGAGTGTCTGTGTGTGGCCTTGGTCACATGGGACATGGGATAACATCAAACAATTTGCTGTTTGGTGGACCCCGGCTTCTGGCACCCCCAGGGGACCAGAGTGCAGCTGTCTTTCAAAGACTCGTCCACAGTGCCCCTATCTTAGGGTGCTTGGGGCTGGGTTTGAACCCCAAACTATGGTTTAGCAGCTGCCTGCGGAGGTTGTGGGGGGTGGGGCGCATGTCGGGGGTGTGTCTGCAGGCGTGCTCACCAGCCCAGTCCGACCCAGGGGCCTCACTGTTCCCGCTGCACGCACAGGGACTGTGGACAGGGCTCCAGGTCTCAGCCCCCCTGACAGGGGCGGTACTGACACCCAGGGGTCTGGAACTTCCTGGTAGAGTGAGGGGCACCCGGCCTCCTCAGCCACCCCCATGCTCAGAGAGCCAAGGCTGAGCAGGCAGGAGCTCAGGGTGCCCAGATGGAAGCCTGTGCCGCAGGCCCTGGGGGTGGACGGGTGCAGGACCCCCAAGGATGGAGGATGGGAAAGTCCCCAGAAGGCCCAGACGGGGGTCTCCTTGGCATTCCACAGTGAGGGGTCTACCTCTAAGGAGAAAAGAAGATGAGCTGAGTGGTCTTAGTCCAACCCCACGCAGCCTCCACCCCGCCCCCCACCACAGAGTCCACCCCTTACAGAGAGCCAGACCCTTCCACAGACCCCCACAGAGCCCCACCCCCACTCCACTTCCTGGCCTCCGCTGGGGACCAGAAGCCCAGGGAGTGGTAGCCCCGCCCACTGCAGAGAAGGTGCTGCCCTAGTACTTGTTTTAAACCAAGTCCCTGAACCCCTTCCTCCCAAAGCAGAATTCCCAAAGCAGGATTCCCAAGGCAGGCAGGGCTTTGCCCAGCTCTGTAGACTGCCCCCTTCACCTTGATGCAGTCTTAGAAGGTGCAGGTCGGTCGGGAGGAGCCTGGCCCTGACTTCGAGGCTGAGAGGCCGAGAGAGTGGATGTTCGCTTGCTCCTGGGAAGGAGAGCTCTAACGGAGCAGACCAGGGATTAGACATCCCTGCGTCTCCCCAGAAGGGCCTGGACCCCCGTGACTGTGCGGCGCTCGGAGCCACCCACTGAGTTCATGGTCAACCCAGCAGCAGCAGGTGGCATGGAGTGGCTTTGGTTCCATGGACCCTGGTTTTCCAACCTTCCTTCTTCAAGCCCAAACCCGGCTCCCTGCCAGCGAGTCGATGCTGAATCACAGTGCGCTCCCCTGGGGTCTGGCCTGCACCAGCTCCTGGGGGCAGAAAGGCGGGTTTGAACTGCCGCCTGTGAGGCTCGCAGCCCCAGTGCCACCAGGGCTCCAACCGGGGCATGGCGGCATTCCCGAGCCGGCAGAACCCAGCGCCTGCAAAGCTGCTTCTCCTCTCCCGGTGCCTGTGGTGGGGACGTCGATTGGAGGAGGGAGATCACTGCAGCTGTGTCTGGACCTTTCTCCCAACCTCCTCAGCCACTCGGAAGGCAGCCCCGTTCCCCCGATGTGTGATCCTGAAGCAAAGTGAACCCCAGCTCAGGGACTGTGTCCATCACGGTGATTTCGTTTCTTTGTGAAGGTGGACTTAGGGCTCCGAGATCATGTCTAGCTGGTTGTGAGGGACAGCATGGCTGCCCTGCCTCAAGTTTGCCCAGCCCTGGTCGAGGGGAGACTCGGCTGGGCCCCAGAGTCCGGAGTGGGGGGCCATTGCTCTGAGAGGAGAGAGGAGCAGTTTCTGCAGAGATTCGTCCTGCTTCCCGCGGCTCCTCCTTCCCCTCTGCTCAGACTATTTTCCTCGGAATGGGAAGAGCCGCCACTGGACTTTGGAAGCAGATAGCTGAGTCCTCCATTTCAGAGGTCCACAGGGAGAGAGGAATTTTGCCCCAGGAGGGAGTCCGCCCATCGCCTCACCTGCCCAGACCGGGCAGTTCAGAAGCTGGGCCTTTGAGTTCAGAGCTGATGTTGGCGTGGGCCGAGCTGGGGGGGAGAATGGGATAGGCCGTATGCGTGGTGTCCAAGGGAGGAACTTGAATTTAGGCCAGGGGGTGGGCTGGTGGGGATTTACAGATTGAATTGTGCCATGCCCCACACTGTGTGTTGAAGTCCTAGGCCCCAGCGTCACGCTCAGGAGCCCTCGTGCTGTGGCGGGTTAGGTACAGCAGGCTGCTAACCTCGAGACCGGCTCTGTGGGGGAAGGGCAAGGCAGTGAGTTTTCACAGCGGTGGACGGATACAGCCCTGTCTGCTGAAAACAGGGCTGCAGGGCTGCCAATTGGACCGACGGGGCACAGAAAGCACCGGGCGAGGGCCCTGTGGGAGGGACGTTTGCTTTCTCACCATTGAAAGACCGAATTCAGACGGGCGGCCCCAGGGGAAGGCGCTCTCTGTCAGGCCTGGGGAGGATCTGGGTCTCAGGGCTGTCAATCAGACCGGGTCAGAGGTAGAGCGGGTCCTGGCTCCAGTCACCTCTGAGCTAAGAAGGAGAACAAACCAACAAGAAGATCCACAAGGGCCCAGGGGCCCAGGAACACTGGGGTGGGTGGGTGGGGAGGGGAGTGGCCCAAAGCTACAGGAGACCCAGATCCTCCCCAGGCCTGACAGAGAGTGCCTCCCCCTCGGGCCGCGGTGGCCAGTTAGTGCATGCCCTGTCCCCCTCCTCCCGTCGCTGCACGCACAGGGTGCCCTCCCTCCCTCGCTCCTAGGAGGAGGGGGACCTGGGGTTCTGAAGGTCTCATCATGTAGACAGAGGAGGGGATCCCCGGCCAGAAGCAGGCCAGGTAGAGACAGGGGCATGCGGAAGAGTGGACCGCCAGGCTCCAGCCTTTCTCTGTCCTAAGGCCTAGAGCCTGGGCAGGTGAGCTGCACCCACAGGTGAGAACGGTGCCTCCAACTTCCATTGAGTCAAGCTGGCTTCCAGAGACCCTGCAGGGCAGGGTGTGACTGCCCCTGTGGGTGGCTGAGTCCCCAACTCTCTACAGGAGGAAAACCCAGTCTAACTCCCACGCTGCAGCTCTGGTTTTGAACTGCTGCTGTTGTGGTTTGCAGTCCACGGCACAACCACCAAAGCTCCTGAGACCTAAGAATCAGGCATGGGGGGTGGGGGTGGGGAGGGAAGCTGGGATGGCAGGAGAAACCGTGGGGAAGGCCTTGTGGTACCCCAGGGTGGCGTCGAGTCATGACAGAAGAGGCAGGCCCGGATGTGCAGAGCTTCCACTCTGCCAGGAACCAAACCCACCCGGCAGCAGGGAAGGAGGCCTAGCAGTCCTCACATGTCAAACATTAAATGAGCGAGTGTGGATGCGGAAGGCTCCGGGGTGGCGTTGTAAAATTATACAGTCTTGGAGGACCTGAGACTTTGGCCCCTGGGTCCTAGAGCCACGTTAACCCCTTTTCCCCAGAGGCTGAGCTGTGTTTCTTGAAATCGATGTGCGCACCTGGTGCTTTAAGGCTAAAGTGCACCCAGTATCTGGGCCATGGGCAACTTGCCTGCGTGTGCACCGGCTGCGGGCGTGAGCGAGTATAAAACACAAAACATGGCCATAAGCTCCCACCCCCCAGGGATCACTAGGCAGCCGAGACGGTCCAGAATCTCGTGCCTGGGGCCTGCGGTGAGGGGCACATCCAGGGGCCTCTCAGGCCTTACGGGCACCCTGGTGTTCAGGGGCAGCAGGTGGTGGCAGTGGCAGGGATGACTCCAGCAGTGAGGGGGAGCCTGTGACAGCCGAGACTGCTCCTCCATCTGTCATCTTAGGCGGCCCCGGATCTCCTGGGCGGCTGATGCTCAGCACCATGGACCCCAGCCTCAAGAACGTGCTTGTGGTTTCCTTCGGCTTCCTCCTGCTGTTCACTGCCTACGGAGGCCTGCAGAACCTGCAAGTGAGTACTGCCCCTGTCCTCCCACTCCCGTCCTCTCTAGAGCTCCCACACCTACCCCCTCCTCCACATACACAGCAGGATGGGGAGAGGGTGGCTTCTTTGCCCCCAGAGCAGCAGTGGTCCTCGTGTCTGCTTCCCGACAGCGTCCCTGGGCAGTACAGACAGCTGTGGGCTGGGCAGCTCCCGGGAGAGTCTATGGCGCAGCCCGCCCGGGGCCTTGGAAGGCACTCTTGGCTCCTGGAAAGCTCCCAGAAGGCCCCCGCCTTGGGGCAATTCTGCCGTCTCTGCATCCTTGGGGACCCTCAGACAGAGCCAGCCACCGCAGCAGCCAATGGTCCAGCAAGGACCGACTGCTCCGCCCCCGCACGAGGTGCGGGGCTGAAAAGGGGAAGGCAGGCTTCCTGAAGAAGGGGGTTGAGACCCCGGCCTTCTCTGAGCACAGCAGTGGACACATGTCTTGCTCCTGCATCTCTCTTATCCCGTCTGTCCTGAGGTTTCTGCCCTGGGAACACAGGGAAGGTCTCTGTTCAACAACCCACAGCGATTTGGACATCATTCAGGATGGGGAAAAGCTGCATTCTCTGACAGAGTGCACTGTAAAGGGGCCCATGGCAGACGCGGTTAGGTTAAAGGGAACACCCTGTCCTCTTGTCTCCCCTTTCACCTGTTTGTAAGTCCTTTCTGTGGCTCTTACTCTGCTCTCTTGGCCATGGGGGTCTTTCTGTCTTTGGTCATTGTTGTTGGGTTTTTGTTGGCTCTCTCGCCTCTGCCTGGGGTTTTGGATGGGGGTAAAAGTGATGGAGATACTGGGGTGGGCTATAAGATTGAGGTCAATCCTGCGATACGCACACTCCTGTAATAATGATGATCTACAGGTGTGTGTGCATGGACAGGCTGAACCAATGTGGGAAGGAGAGTGGGGGCCACACACACACATGTACACATTTCTCTCTGTGTGTGTATGCGTGTATATGTACATGTGTATGTGTGTAGATATATGCACATATATATGATTGACAGAGGATCCGGACTCAGCATGATCAGCCATTTGAAATCCAAAGGGCAGCATTTGCCCGAGGACAAAGTTCCGATGCCAAGCAGGTTTAGGGATGAAGGAGGGGAGGGGCGGGGTAAGCGACAGAGCCTTTGGGGTGTCATGAGAGGGAGGCAGCAGAATGGGGATGGCTGAATGGAACACTGCACTCCTCTGTCACAGCTCCGCCGCACTCACAGGGAGACGTCTCAGAGGAAGCAGGCTCGCAGCATCACGGGGGAGAAACTTGGTGTTGCTTGCTGCAGCTGGCTACAGGTCCCCGAATTCAGAGATGGGTGTGCCTCAGCTCCCCTCTGCAGAGGGGACTCACCCAACACCTGGCCTCTGTGTGGACCCTGCAAATGGCTCTGGGGCTTCCGCTGTTACACAGAGCCTTCTGCAAACCAGTGATCACCATGTAAGCTCCAGCACCACTCCCTCCTCTGGGTCGACTTTGGTTATTAACAATCCTTGGGTCACACAGGCTGGTGGGCTTCTTCCAAGCTGACGCCTCACTTAGATGGTTCTTGCTAGAGACAAGTTTAAGTCCCTCCCTCTACCCCCCTTCCCCTCCCCCCCCCTACTCTTCTGACTGTTGAGCTCAAGAATGCAGGGGAAGTGCTTGCGGCTGGCCAGTCTCCAAGTGAAAGCACAGGTGTGCAAACAAGGTGACTCACCTCGCAGAGAGGGAGCTTTGACCATTCCAGCAAAGAGAGGTGCTGTTCCCCTTTGGGTGTTTGAATGGATTCTGTTTGAGTGGTCTCCCGTCCCCTCAGTCACAAGGCCCGAGTGGACCCAGGGTCACCGCGTCCTTTCCCGCTCTCCCTGACTCTATGTCATACCAGAGCTGGCCCGAGCATTCCTAAGCAGCCCGCCTCACCTCTCTCCCATGTGACCACTGTTGGATTGGAAGCGCCCACCTTTCGGGGGGCAGCTCCACATGTAACCCTCTGCACTCCCAAGTCCCCTCGGACCAGGGACCACACAATCCTCCTCTTGTGCGGCACCATCAAGTTGGTTCTGATACGACAGGAGGAAGCCCTGCCTGGTGGTCCTGCCCCACCCTCATGAGAGTGCTGTGTGTGAGGCCGTCGTGCAGCTCCTGGGGGGCAGTCCTCTTCTCCGTCTGTTTTTCTCCATGGTGCCTCAAAGGACATCATTGAGCTGCGACCTGACTGACAGGCTAGACTCCACCCCTTCGCAAGCTGATAGGAGACGCTGTCATGGCCACCAAGTCCTCTTCTGATTGTGACTTGAAATCCTGGCAGCGGCTTGTGTCGGTTCTGCTAAATAGATGAGTGGTGTTTCTGGGGTCTCACCAGCTTGTGCACACATTTCACTTGGTATTCTGTCAAGTCCTGGACCTTGAGCCATTGCCTTCAGTGCAGCTAGAACATCTTCCTCCAGTACCTCTGGTTGTGGTCATAGGCTACTTTTTGCAATGGTAGAATCTTGACTAATTTTGGGGGGAGTACAGTGGTTCTGTTTATCCTTCCATCTTCTTTTGAGGCTTCCTGCATCATTCCATATTTTGCGCATAGAATCTTATAATATTGCAACTGAATTTGAGGCCTTGAGTTTTTTTCTTCAGTTCTTTCAGCTCGAGATCTGTTGAGCTAGTTCCTCGGTTTTGGTTTCCTAACTCCAGGTCTTGGCACATTTCATTGCAAGACTTTCCTTTGTCTTCTTGAGCTGCCCTTTGACATGTTCTATCCAGCTCTTCCAGTCACCATTTCCTACTCAACGTTGGAGAGCAAGTTTCCCAGGCTCTCCTGACACCCACATGGGTCCTTCCTATCTTGTCTTTCTTCCTGTAGGATGCTCTTGATGTCATCCCGTAGCAAGCGGTTCTTCTTCCAGTCAGGCTCAAGGCCTCAACTCTGGTCTTGAGACGTTCTCGAGATGCAGAGGGATAGACTTCACATTGCATTTGGCTCTTGTGGACTGCTTTAGTTCAATTTCAACTGGAATGGACATATGAGCAATAGATGGTCTGCTCCACATTTGGTCTCCAGTCTAACTTTGACTGCTGATCTTAAGCCTCTCTATCATCTCTTCCCACAGATGGATTTCATTCTATCTCTATGTATTCCACATCAAGCACTCCACATGCATAGTTGCCATTTATGTTGTAGACAAGACGTGTGTGTGATGAAGAAGTTGTTGGTCTTACAAAATCCCATCAGGTAAACTCCACCTTTGCTTCTCTCACCAAGGCTCTATTTTCAGAACAAGTGTTCCTTCTTCTTTGTTTCCAACCTTTGCATCCCAATGGCTAGTAACAATCAATATATTGTGATTGCATGTTTGGTCAATTTTGGACCAAAGTAATTACGAGAATTCATTTTTTTCATCACTGCCTTCAGTGGTATGTGGATACATTTGGATAATAGCTTTCTTAACTGGATTTTCTTGTATGTTTATTGATGTTGTCTTATCACAGGCAGTGTTGTACATCAAGATAGATCTTGGAATATATTTTTGACAATGAATATGATGTCATTTCTCTGGATTTGGTCATTCCCCACCATAGTCAAGCATGACTGACTCAAAATGGCCAATACCAGTTCATTTCCACCCACTAATGTCTACAATATTGATCTTGATGTGTCCCATTTTATTTTGGATAACTTCCATTTTTCCTAGTCATTCTTTGTACATTCCAAGCCCCAACTATTCATAGATGTTTGCAGTGGTTTCTTCTCATTCTGAGTCATACATATCCCATGGACAAATGAAGGTCCCAATGGCTTGCTCCATTCACCTCATTGCAGTTGGCCATAGGGGGAAGCAGCTCCTCTTCCCTCCTGTGAGTATCTTCTGACCTGAGGGGCTCATCTCTGACCACGTTCCATGGCTCTTCCTGTAGTTTCCATGTTGGGTAATGTTTCGCGGCTATCTGGATGGTTTTCAGTGGGTTGTGCTTCAGAAGCGGACAGCCTGTTCTTTTTCTGGAGTCTCCTCTCACTCTGGAAACCCTGCCGAGGTCCATTCACTTTGGGGGACAGTGCGAGAGCAGCTTCCACATCACAGCCCACACAAGCCACCACCGTGCCCGGCACACAGACAGACAGGGGACAGCCGAGTTTTTCCCTCTGCTGCAGTGCAAGCAGGAGAAAGGATTTGAATCATAGTTGTCAGGGCAGAGAAATGCTGCAGCGTTTCCATCAGCAAACTGAGCCGTGAGCCCATCAATGCAGGCTCAAGCTGAACCACTCTCCCACCACACCCTGGAGCACCCCGAGTTACAGCAGACACTCCCAGGTAACCTCACCAAGAGTGTGGCCATCAGTTTCCACTTCCCGCCAGGTTTCAGAGTTTTGAGAGCATTCCCCTTCCTGGCTTCCAGTGATAATTAATCATCACGCATTGTGTTGCAGGCCGGGGCTCACGTGAAAGCAAAGCCTTCCCTGTGCCTTCACGTGGTATTCTCCAGCTGTCAGGACAAAGAAGGTCCCAGGGGCCTGTAGGGACAGTTCTGTAATAAGCTGAGAGAGCTCAGCTCCATGCACAACTGTCCCAGGGGGCTGTTGATGTCTGGAGAATGGGTGTGGTGGGGAAGGAGAGGCATGCATGGAGAGAGGTGAGGGCCTGCAGTGGCTTCTTGGAGAAGGTGTGAGGCACAGAGCCTGGAATGGGGGTGGTGGTTAGATTGAGTGAGCCTCCATGCAGGTAGTTTGCCCTTGACCCCGGGGATGGGTCCTGATGGCAGGAAAGGAAGGGGTGCTAGAGGGCATGGGGTGCAGAATGGCTGTACAGTGCATCCTGCTGGGGGGGGGGGCACTGGAAGTGTGGCCGTGGGATCTTTCTGACCATCACCAAGGTCTGTGGTGGAGCCTTTCTCCATCTTTAGTGTGGGATGTGATGCCGCTGTCTTGCCCATCGCCCAGTGTCTCAGGGCCTCCAAGCTGCCCCCTCTTACAAGGATGCCAGCCATCCCAGAGCAGTGCCCTCCAGACAGCCCTCGGCAGCGGGCCCTGGTGAGCAGTGGGTGAGCTGCACCCATCCTGTGTCAGACAGGCAAGTCCGTCTGGGCCCACACCAGCCACGGCCCTGGAAACACCGCCGGGCAGACTGGAGATGGACTCTGGCTAACAGACAGCTGGGTGGCACACAGAGCTCGCATGCTTGACTCCCAACTGAAGAGCGGGCAGCTTGAGTCCATCCAAGGCCACCTGGAGACAGGCCCGATGGCTGCTTCTGAAGGCCCCAGCCATGAAGACACCGTGGAGCAGCGTACTCCGTGCTCGGGGCCATGACGAGTGGGAGCCAACGGGCGTGTGGGCCACAGCTCAGCTCTGCAAGGACAGTGACCATGAAGGCTGCTGTCCGGCCCCTTGCGGACCCTCCAGGGTGGCTCAGCTTCCTCAGACTCGGGCTCCACATCCCTGGGGGGACCCTGTGGCAGCCCCTTTACTTCCCTGGTGTGTGGCCGACGTGTCCTGGAGTACATGTGTACTTGCATGTGTGTCCATGTGTGTTGGGGGACTGGGATAAGCTGGGTGTGTGCGATTGTGAGATAAGAGGAGACAGAAGGAACTGCTTGTGATCAGGCCTGGAAGTGATTCTTCCCCTCCTCTGCCTCTTCCTCCTCTTCCCTGTCCTCTTCCCCGTCCTCTCCCCCGACCCTCAGACCCTCACTCTCCCGGAGGCATCTGGGAAAACCATGGCTCCCTCCTCCTGTCAGCCCCCTTGGCCACTCCCATCACCGTGAAGACAGATTCCTCTGGAAGTCAGGTGCTGCCCTGCCCCCTGGGCAACCCAACCCCTCCCTCAACGTGAGCACCCCTGAAACTGAGCAATGGCTCTCACAAGCACTTGGCTAAACCGGCCCTGGTGCTGTGGAGGAGCGGGCTGGTGACGAAGGGGACAGCCCTGGAGCGGTGCCACGTGGGCCACACAGGAGCGGACGGCCCACAAGGCTCGGCGCTCACGTCCTGTGTCGTCCTCGCTGCATCGCGAGGCGCTGGGAAGCCCGGCTCGCTGCCCGTGGCTGGTGGCTTTGGCACGTGGAGGCGGCAGGTCTCTCCTGTGACAGGTGCTGGGGAGGGGGTGTCCCCTCTGACAGGCTGCTGTCTCCACAGAGCAGCCTCAACAGTGAGGAGGGCTTGGGGGTCACGGCGCTCAGCACGCTCTATGGCTCCATCCTGGTCTCCTCCATGCTCCTGCCCCCGGTGCTCATCAAGAGCTTCGGCTGCAAGTGGACGATCGTGGGCTCCATGTGCTGCTACGTGGCCTTCTCCCTGGGCAACTTCAAAGCCAGCTGGTAAGCCCGTGCCACCGGCCGTCCCAGGGTCTAGATACCATGTGCGCCCGAGGGCGGCCCTCCCGTCCTGACCTCTGTCCCCACTCAAAGGGAGGCCTGGTGGTGCGGGGAGCGGGGAGGCCTGGTGGTGCGGGGAGGGGGGTAAGTATACAGCTGCCAACCCGGAGACTGGCAGTGCAAACCCTGCAGCTGCTCCCGGGGGAACGTGGCCTTGCTCCATGCAGGCCAGCCACCTGGGAGCCTCAGCTTGGCCCTGAGCCTGTGCCCACTCTACGGAGGGCCCTGGGCTTGTTGGCCAGTTTCTGCAGCAGGACAGGGCATTGGCCTCCTTCCAGTTCTGGCAGGCTGGCTCCAATGTTTCCTGCTGGTGCCGCAGTTAGGTGCCTGGCTGCTCACGGGGGCTTGTGTTTGAAGCCCACCTGCTGCTGGATAGAGGCAGGAGGTGGTCTGCTTCAGTAGGCAGCAGTGTAGGCAGGCCTCGCGGGAGGCCCTGAGCAGAAATCCCACTTAGGTCAACCTGAAGAAGTCTTGGCTGAGCACTCCCAGGCCACCCTGAAGGTTGGCACTTCAGACACACCCGCTGCCTGCAGGAAAAAGAGAGGCTCTCTGGTCTCCTAAGCCTCCGAGTCCCACAGAGGCCGTTTCACCCTGTGCTTCAGGGTTTCTGCGCATGGGAGTCAACCCAAGGCAGCTTGTTTATTTTTGTTTCACAATCGAGAATCCAAGGAGCCATGGTGGTGCAGGCCTCAAGCAGTGGGCAGTGTGTCAGCCTGGGTTGACCAGAGACACCCAGTGACACTCGCCTCTGTGTAAGAAAGACCTTTCTGCAGGGATCTCAGCTTCTAGGAATGCACTCAACTCCTCATTCTTCTATCTCGATGGCCATGGGAATTCTCCCTCCCTGCTTCTAAGATGACTCGTTGTAGACTCAGCAGGATGGGTAAATGGACCAATCTCCACTTTAAAGTTCCAAGGTTTTGTAATCTACAAGTACCTTCTCCCATTTCTCCTCTCGAGGGACACAAGGAAAACAGAAAATATACCTTTTATGTGTGGCCCCACTTAATATTTTTTAAAATAGATCATTTTATTAGGGGCTCGTACAATGCTTACCCTTCTGGATCTGGGAAACAGAATGCTGGGACAGCAGAGGGGCAGCGGTGAAGCAGGAACAGCAGAGCCAAGATCCAAATCACCAGACATACAGGCTTTCCAGACCGTGGAGCAAGTAAAGCTGAGTGCCCCTGACAGGAGGCTTGCTCATGGAAGGGGTGCCTCTGGGCACTCACTTCAGGAAGCTAGTTCTGCTGTCCCACAACACTAGAACTGAGCACATTCAAGCCAAGGCTTGCGTGTGCAGGGCCTTGTGGGCATTTAGCATCACCAGTACACTGGCTGACTTGTCATGTTGCCAGAGCAAGCAAAGGCCGGCCAAGGGGCGAGGGCCACGGAGAGAAAGAGCTAGCTGATATGAGAACCGGGTCCTGACTATCTCTGATCTTGAATTGTCCTTCATTGAACTCCTTCATGAACTCCGTGATCATGAAAAGAGGAAGAACTTTATATTGAGAAATAATTATGCATCCAGAAGGTGTCCCAGCCTGCAATACCAGCCCACAGGTCCCTCTTCAGACTCACACATGTGACGATGCTGAATGCAGGGAGGTCATAGGTCGCGGACGGAGAGTCCCCAGATCCAAGGTCCGTGGGAAAATGACGGGGCTCTGGCATCTCTCAGGACAGTCGGCAGGCAGGAGGGAGGGAGTGAGAGACATCACCACGGAGACAGACCAGGCTGGGCTCTGATTGACAGGTTTGACTCCACCCCTGAGCAGGGGTGTCTACTTGGCCGGGTCAACTGACTGCCCGGACACTGATGGAAAGCTGGGGCTGGAAGCCCACCAGCCCCTGTGAGGGCCAGAGCCTTCGTCCAAATGGCATCTGGGCAACCCAGAGGCAGGTGTCTATTGTCGGGCAAGCCGAGAGGCCAGCAGCCTGCGCACAGAGAGGCCAACACAGGCCGGCCCCTCGCCACCCTCCCCGTGGCCACCATGTTGAAGGCCACTTGGAGTCAGAGTCCACTTGAGGACAGGGGTCACGTGGGCCACTTGGGACACTCAGTGGCCGGGTGGCTGGCGAGGTGGCCTGTCTTTGAGGGAGTGTGTTCTGGCCTCTCTCGCCAGGTACACGCTGATCCCCACTTCCATCCTGCTGGGGCTGGGGGGCGCCCCGCTCTGGTCTTCCCAGTGCACCTACATCACCATTTTGGGGAACATCAATGCCAAGAAGACGGGCCGGGTTGGCAAGGATGTGGTCAACCAGTACTTCGGGATCTTCTTCCTCATCTTCCAGTCGTCCGGTGTCTGGGGCAACTTGATCTCCTCCCTGGTGTTTGGCCAGACCGCCACTCCAGGTGAAGGGCCAGGGAGGGCAGGCCTGACGCCCACAGCAGCAGGGGCCTGGGGTGGGGGCAGGCAGACATGTGCCCGGCCTTCATGCTGCCTTGCAGCCAACACCTGGGTGTCGCCCCCTGCATGGCACAGTGCCACCCTCTACAGAGGCTCCGGCCGGCTGCCCATGAACACTCTCCCCAGGCCCATGTCACAATCCCCGGGCAGCTGAGTCCAGACCCTATTAAGCAGCAGTGGAGCCGGGGAACTTAAAAAAAAAATTGTTTGAAATTCTGCAAAGTTCCGTTTTGTCAGGAAAAAGGGCACCCTGATTTGCCTTGGTTCCCAGAGCCCTCCTGTCTGAGTGTCTGCAGAAATGAATAGCAGCTTCCAACTCCCCCCCGCTACCCCCTCCCAGAGTCTGACCTCCCCTCACCTGGCCTTGTGTCAGTGAGCACCTGGCCCCCCTCTTCCCTGTCCCTCTGTCCCTGAGCACCTCACTTATACCAAGCATCTTCCTCACACCTGTCCCCTGCTTCCCTGCCCACCACCCCCACTCGTACTGGCCTCACCGTGTCTTGTGCCCCCCCACCCCCCAGAGTCCATCCCCGAGGAGCAGCGCCTGTCCTGTGGGGCCAGTGATTGCCCGACGGGCGGTGTGTCCAACAGCAGCAGCAACAGCACCCAGCGCCCGTCTGAGAACCTGGTCTACACCCTGGTGGGCATCTACACAGGTGCGTGCACTCAGGGGTCCTGGCCGAGCAGACTCTGAGCCTCCCAGGTGACAGGCTCCTCACCGAGCCGGGTCTCCGACAGCGACCACATGCCTGCGAGGGAGGCCAGTGAGCGACCCTCCTATGCAGACACAGTCGGCACCACCTTAGCTTTCTCCAAAGGTGGAGGCGCGGCCGCGTCACCTTCTAAGTCTTCCTCCAGCCCTGCTTCCTGCAGGCCACATTCTGCTTCGGGCGGTCCAGCTTCTCTGGTGGTTTGCTCAGCATGCAGACAGACACAGTTTCTGGTGCTCAACCGTGCTGTCCGTCCTCCTCCTGTCCAAATGGCTGTACCGCAGCCTACGCACGGGCGCCACAAAGGCTGCTCTGAAAGCTCCCATACTTCCCAGTGCTGCGCACACATGAAAGCCTTTGCTTAGTCAAGGGACCCAGGACACAGCCATCGGGCTGAAAGCGGAGAGCCTCGGCTTGGAAGGCACACCCATCCGTGTGCTGGCACCATGACTGCAGCCCCTGTGTCTGTCTGGGGGAGGGGGGCTGCCTCATGACCGCTGCCACACCCCTTCACCAAGCATGACGTCCTTCTCCAGGGACTGGCCTCCCCTCCAACAAGGTATGTGAGATGAAGTCTCACCGTCCTCCCCTCCAAGGAGCGCGCTGGCCTGACCTCTTCTAAGACAGAGCAGTTTGTCCTTCTGGCCGTCCACAGGACTTTCCATGTTCTTCTCCGGCAGCATCACTCACATGCCTGCCCTCATCTGCGGCCCCCCACACCCAACGATCCGTGAGATCCATAAGCATGTGCACAGGAACCTGTTCCAGAGACCGCGGGCTGGGTCAGCGGTCACTTAGTCTTCAGAGGAACCTCCTTGCACTTCACGACTTTAGCGAGGTCTCGAGTGGCAGAGTGACCCAGTGCAGTGCGTCATGGGTCTCGTGACTGTGGCTTCCACAAAGGTGGTCTGTGGTGAACAATAGTGGTGAACCAGGATCCAATGGCGGCCCATGCCCGCGCCTCCGGCAGAAGCGCCTCATCTCAGCTGGGCCCACAGGCAGACCTCACTCTGATCTCCACTGTGGGTCAAGGGCCTGCTCAACACACTTACGGTCTTTGTAGATGATAAGTGCCCCAGACATGCCTCTCCAGCCTCAATGTCTGCCCAAAGACTTCGGCTCTAACCCCAGGGTCAGCAGACCCAGCTCCCCAATCAAGTGCCTGGAGGTACATCCTCTGCACCTGAGCCCCTGCACCAAGGTCCCAGTTGGGAAGCCCACCACTCACCCCTATCCGGAGCCCTAGTCCTGGGCTCCCCCACTGTCAGGGAGTGCAGAGCCCTGAGAACATGCTCACCCTGGCTCTTCTCTCTCAGTGGGCAAGGCTTAGGGGGAGAGAAACCTGGGGTGGCGGGGCGGGGGTTGGAGGGGTGATAGGGGCTAAGGTGACTGGCTGGTGCAAATGCCTCAAGGACTGGGGGCCTCCAGGGTCTGGCAGGTTTCCCAAATGGTGTGGGTGGCTTTGTGGGAGGTGGGGAAGCTGCCACCAGGTGAGCAGTGGGGTCCTCTGAGGGGTGCAGGGGGAGCCCCCTCCAGCCACACAGTGTGCCCCTCCATCCCCACAGGATTCGGCGTGCTGGCAGTCTTGATGGTAGCTATACTTCTGGAACCCACTAAAAGCCTCCAGCAGAGCAGGGAGGAGGAGCAGACAACGTCCCTCCTGTCCAACTTACTGTCCACGTTCAAGCTGCTCAGAGACAAGCGGCTGTGTCTGCTGGTGCTGCTGCCCCTGTACAGCGGCTTCGAGCAGGCCTTCCTGTCTGGCGACTACACCAAGGTAGAGGCATGGACAGCAGTGGGAGCGAGGCCCTGGTGGAGCACATGGTTCTGGCCATCAGCTCATTCCCAGGAATGTCCGGCTCCCTGGGACAGTAGCTGGAGGACAAACACCACACATACACACGCACACATGCACACACAGAAGAAGGCCCCAGCCTCATCGGCAGACCTGCTGGGTCCCCACACTCCACATGGAGCCTCTCTCTCACTGAGAAGGGCGTCTGTCTTCAAGTCCCTGGGGGCCCTGGTGCACACAGAAGGGACTCGGGAGCCCCTTGGGCCAGACACCTCACAGAGACCTATTCCTGCTCCTGGCCCAAAGAAGACACCAGGCACCCCAACTTCCATTCACCTGATTGTGCTGGTCACCCCACCCTGCCCCCCAGTGGGACCCACTTCCTGGGGCTGGGGGAGGACCTGGACTCTGTGCAGGGTGGCCTCCTCTCCTGAGACCCCCGGGCCCCTGGACTCAGAGAGGGATGTCCCATGGGCAGACTTCACCCCACAGCCTTTCTTCTCCTGGGAGAAGAGTGGGAGCCCCTCTTTCAGAAAGGACTGGAGAGCAGGAGGGGCCAGGCAGGGGCATGCCTGATCTCTGTGCCCCATCTCCCCTCCCTGGAGAGCTAGCTCACTCCATGTCACCCCATCTTTGTTCTTTCTATCCCAACAACCCCCTCCACCCAGGAGGACTGGGAGCAAAATAGAAAGGGAGGTCATTAGATTTGATGACAGGTACATATCAAGCATTTGGGGCACATGGGTCCACACAGCATCTGGGAGTGCAAGACTCCACCCCAAAAGTGTTTTAGTTTCACTTAAGCCCTCCCCCCCACCTCCCAGGGTACAGATGGGGCTCAGGTCCCTCACCCTCCCTCAATGTCTTCCATCCTTACCCGGGCAGTGGGGCCTGGGCACACCCCAGGTCTAGGTTGTCTAGTCACGAGAAGAAGCTGTCCATTGAGAGCCCCTGCCATGCCCCTGGCCAGCTGTCAGGCATAGCTGAGACCAACCCAGTCACTGTGAAAAGTGGCAGGGGTGGGACGGGGGATGAAGACCCAAGAGAGGGAGCTTGTCCAGAGACCTGGCCCTCACGCCCGCGCCCACCCCACAGTCCTACGTCACCTGTGCCCTGGGCATCCACTTCGTGGGCTACGTGATGATCTGCTTTGCCGCCACCGACTCGCTCTGCTCCCTACTGTACGGGAAGCTGTCCCAGTACACGGGCCGCGTGGCCATCTACGCTCTGGGTAGGTGTATGGGGTCCCAGTCAGCCATGCCGACGCCCTCCCCTCCCAGGCCCCCTCCCCACACCAGCTGGGAATGCCGTCCATCATGGGGGCCGGAGGGGCAGCCTCCAGGCAGCCCAGCTGTGTCTGCAAATGGGTTGGGAGAAGGCATGCCCAATGTAAGGCCATCACCCATCCCATCTTGACGCTGGTGGCTGCTCACCCGCCCGTGGTCCCCCTGAACTTCTGTCCCCACCCCCACCATGGTGGGCACTCTTGGAGCGGAGGCCATCCATCTGCATGGCGGTGCCTCTCACAGCCCCTCTCTGCAGGCGCGCTGACCCACCTGGGCTGCATCACGGCCCTGCTGCTGTGGACGCCGCGCCCAGAGCAGCTGCCCGTCTTCTTTGTCTTCTCCGCCCTCTGGGGCGTGTCGGACGCCGTGTGGCAGACCCAGAACAACAGTGAGTCCTCCCACCTCTGGGTCATGCGGGCTGGAGCAGAGGGCCTGGAGGGGGCTTATGACAAGGCCATCCAGTCCCTGAGGAAGGGGACATAGTCAGTCCATCCAGGGCCCGGGGGAGCAGCAGGACCTCAGAGAGTGAGACCGCACAGCCCGCAGGGGGGAGGCCAATGTCTCAAGCCAGGTCAGCAGGGCAGGGCAGGGGGATACAAGCACTCCCTCCCGCTCCAGGTCTTAGACCTCCACTGTGAGGTCACTCAGGCCCTGAGGTCAGAGGTGTGGCTGGCCCCTCCAGACAGGGTCTCCTGGCCACAGCCTGCATTGCTTCCTGAGGGCCAGTCCTGATCACCACTGTCCACACCACAAGCCACACAGGGCTCTGTCAGGAACGGGGACACAAACAAGCCATGCTCAGGCTGCAGCTGGTGGCCCTGGTGTGCTGCTAGCCCACAGACCTCTACAGAGAGAGGGGTCATCATGGGGTGCCCCCCCTCCCCCGGAGCAATCAGGAGCAGCCCCTGCAGGAAGGAGATGTCATTTGACCCTGGGTAGGCTGCAGGTGGATGGTGAGCCGTGGATATGTGGCCGCCAGCCTCCAGCAAGATGCAACAGGTTCCTCTGACCATCTTGGGGATGATGGCGGGTGGGGAGAGGGAAGACTGGAGCAGTGGCTGCTAACCACAAAGTCAACACTTCGAAATGACCAGCCACTCCTCAGGAGAAGAGTGACAGCCTCAGAACCCGCCCCCCCCACCCAAGATTATAGCCTGTCCACTTTGTGGCCGTGGCTGCATTTACAGCTCAGGCATGGGGACAACCATGAGGACTGGGCAGCACCGGGCAGTGTTTCTTTTTGCTGTGCATGGGGTCACTGCGGTGGGAACAGACATGTCAAGACAGCAACAATGAGGTCATGTGTGTATATGCACCGGGTGGCCCTACTTGAGGGGGAGGGACCCGTTCCACCCCATGGGGCAGTTCTGCACCCCTGCAGGGTCTCTGAATCCCATGGGGCAGTCAGCCTTTCCCCACAGGGTCTCACCGAGTCTGCATGAACTTGCTGACCTTGGCTTTGGATTTGAGTCATGAGGAGACTTGTTCATCCCTTGCTGGACACCCCAGTTGTGGTCACCCCACTGCACCTTCACCAGTCTGGGCTTCTCTGGGGAGAAGGCTCAGTCCAAGTTAATCAGCGCCCACCCACTCCTGCCACCCCACACAGGTGCTTGGGCTCTCAGAGTCCCCATGACTTTGTGAGAGCAGAAAGCTCCCCGCTCCCTCCTTGGGGGGACAGCCTTGTGGGAGGCAGGTGTGCATGTGGGAGGGGCCTTTGGTCAGGTCAGGGCCTCCTGGAAAGAGGCCAGGAACATTGATGATCCACTGGACCCTCTCCCCCGGCCTCCTGCCTGCAGCTCTGTTCGGCACGCTGTTTGAGAAGAACAAGGAGGCGGCCTTCGCCAACTACCGCCTGTGGGAAGCCCTGGGATTCGTGGTGGCCTTCGGCTACAGCACGCACCTGTGCGTCCACGTCAAGCTCTTCATCCTCCTGGCGGTCCTGGCTGTGGCCATGGCGGCCTATGGCGCTGTCGAGATCATGGAAGCCAGGTCTCAGCCCAAGCCCATCCCCATGGCGGAGCTGGACTCTACCCTGGACAAGGGGCCCCAGACACGCATGTGAGGGAGAAGATCTGAGAAAACATCCCCACAAAGGCCCCTGAGGGCCCCTTACAAGGATCCCAGTGAGCCCTGCGGCCCTGCTTAAACCTGCCCGCCTCTCCTCTCCTCTCCACTCCATGTGCCCTGGGAGCCGGGCTCCAGAGTGGAGGCTGGGTGGGGGCGGCTGCACGGGATGCAGAAGGACTCCCGGGGGCTGTAGGTGCTCTTGTCACGCTTCTGGAGCTGGGAAACGCTGACTGGAATGTCGGAGGCAGTTGGCCGGTCCTGCAGGTGAAAAAACAGGTCACCCCCCCACCCCCGACCCCCACACAGACACAGAGGGGCAGGGACACAGCTTCCTGAAAGGTGCCCATCACCAGTCTCTGAATAAATGCAGTCACAAGGGGCACTGGGCCCTTTCCAAGGGTGTCTGTTCTCAGGCGGCACCTGGCTGGCACACACAAGCAGCAGAGCTGGGAAGCATCGGCCACCCAGGCCTCAGTAGCCAGTCTGTGCCCACCGAACCAGGCCCGCAGGCCTCCTCGACGCCCAGCTCTCCCCACGCCAGCCCATCCAGGGGAGCCCGGCACCAGTCGTCACATGTCTGAAAGTGCAGTTCCTGCTGGGCCGGGTGGCCACCCTGTCAGCCTTGCCCTCCCCCCTCTGACTCTGCTCCTGGGACAGCAGCCCACAGACATGGCACTGCATGGCCTCATGCCCAAGAGGGAGAGCTAACACTGTGCGCGCGCGTGTGCGAGTGCATGCGCATGTGTGAGAGAGAGAGAGAGAAAGAGAGAGAGAAAGAGAGAGAGAAGGGCGCATGCCTTGGTGTTACAGTGATCACACGTTGATCTGCAATCCACAAGGGCGACAGTTCAAAACCACTAGTCGATCCCTGGAGATAGCCAAGGATTTCTCCGCCTATAAAGAGTTACAGTCCTCCTCCTCCCACCAGGGGGCAGTGATGCGCACACACACATCACAGTCCACAGTCTCCAGGGCTGCCCTGTCCTACAGGCTCGCCTGGAGTCAGCCGCCACCCATGGCAGTGAGTCTTATTCATGCACTCACAGGCATGTGCACACCTGCACAGTTTGATATAGATCCACAGAGGGTGGTATTAAATATAGCTTTGTATAAATATATACTGAGATACATATAGATACACAGTTTTACATAAATATAGTTTTACATTTACTCATATATAGATAGACAGAATTTTATATATGTATATGTACACAGTTCTAAACATGTACATTTTACATGTATCAATGTATACACAAAGTCCTATATTTATAAATACATATATACAAAGAGAACTATATATATGCATACACAGAGAGTTTCTATAAATGTGTATATACACGTGTGTGGGTATGTACTATATAAAGTTTTTATATGTATTTAGATATACTGACATACACAGAAATATATACATACAGACACACAAAGTTCTCTATATGTAGATGCACACATGTTACGTATATTCATATAGACCCAGTTTTATGCGTATGTTGATACATATAGGTACACGCACACAGACACACAAACATAAGGAGACAAGTAGGGTGCAGGCCAGCCGGAGCGACCTCCACCACCTCGACCTCCACCTCCACCTCCTCCACCCCCATGACCTTCACCACCAGCTCCACTGCCATCTCCACCACCTCCACCTCTACAAACTTCATCCCTACCACCTCCACCCCCACCACCTCCACCCTCACCACCTCCACCACCACCTCCACCACCACCACCTCCATCATCACCACCACCCCTCCACCACCTCCACCACCACCACCATCATCATTCTGTGATGCAGGCCCATGCCACACACAGCACTGTGCCAGCTACTCAGGCAGGGCTGTCTAACCCTCAACCTCCTTGTGGCTCTTCTCTCCCTCCTGCCACTGCTGGTGACCACGCAGTTGGTTTCACTGTTGGAGGACATAAAAAGTCTGCCCCCTCCCCACATCCGTGGCCTGCTTCTTCACAGGATTAAAACCCCAAAATGGAAGCTTGGTGGGCCAGGCCCTCCTGTGACCACCCCGTTCCCCCCAAACGAGCATTTCACTTGCATCTGCCCATTGTGTTTTTCCCCGCTCCCCTCCTCTGTGCCAGATCAGCAGAGTCAGCATCAGGATTCAGCTGGGGGCTGCTATAGAAGGTTCTGCCCTCTGGCCCCAGCTGCTCTGGCAGGCTCCTCTCCCAGGGCCCAAACCAACTGCTCTTTCTGTGCCATGGCCCTCTGACCTCCCCCGTGGTCACGTGGAGCCAGTCTGGGGTGTGAAGTTGAGAACATGTAGGCTGAGAGAAATCTGGGCCCTGTCCCCTCCCTTCTTCCTGCTCACGGGCTTTCAGCTTTCATGGTGGGCGTGTCCAGTGGGCACTGGGGGCACAGAGAGCATGTTCTGGAAAGCCAGCCAGGCACCTTCTTCCACGTGAACGCCACTCGGGCTGGTTCCATATCCGGCGTCGGGAGGAGAAGACCCTGTTGGCCACCAGTGCCCCTGCAGGGCAGGGCTGGGCAGCCCAGTCTCAGCAACCATGCAGTAGAGCCACATCCTACTGGCCAGTGCAAACTGACCCCTGCTGACCAGTGTCCCCTGATGGTCAGCAAGCATCAGCCAGTGCTCAGTGATACCTGGAGGCCTGCATTCCCTGCTAGTCAGACTCACCTGGTGTCCCGTGTTGCCTGCTGACAATCATTACTGGTGGTCAGGGTCACCTGGTGGGAGGAGAGCAGCACTCCTTTCCAAGTCCGTGAGGAAGGCTCTTGCCCCCTTGCTTGGTGGTCACTTTATGGTCCCTTTGACAAGAGGACTGCCTCTGACTGGACACGCTCTTACTGTCCCTCTGCCGCCCTGTGGACGTCCAAGAGCTATGGTGTGGTCTGCCTCTGTCCCCATGGCAGCTGTGTGGGCTCAAAGAAACCGGCAGCTGGAGACATGGACACCCAGCCGAGAGAGAGGGCAGCAGGTTAACAGTGGGAGGAGGCCCCCCCAGCGGGCCCACGGAGTCCAGCGGGGCTTTGGGAAGAGTGTGACAAATGTGGGCCCCCCTTCTCTGTGCCTTGCCCCAAACCGGTCATGATGAGAGGCCCAGGGCCACCAGAGTGACCTGTGGCCACTGTGCCCCTCTCAGACCCCTTCCCAGCCTCCCCTCGTCAAGCTGTGCCCCAACACCTCCTACAGCTAGGAAGGAGGCGATGTCCATGTCAGGCCTCCCTTCCGCCACCCCGACAGGCCCACCCTGCTCTCTCTGTCCCCAGCAGCTCTGCCCCCCGGGAGTGGGCGTGTGTGACCAGGAGTTCTAAGCCCTTCCTTGCTGGGCCCCGAGGTCAGTGCAGCAGGGGACACAATGGCAGAGCCTGCTGGAGACATCGTAGCCTACGGTGCAGTGTCTAACGGGTGAGGGGGATGAAGGGCAATGTCTGGCAGGGTGGGGGCTGGACGTGCGGAGGTCAGACGTCCGCCAGCAGAGTCCAGTCAAAGAAGCGGTGGGTGCCAGTGTGTCCGGGGCTGGTAGTCACAGATGGGCATCTGGGAGGAGCTGGCCTTGTTGACTCTGCACTGGAGGCAGAAGGCAGCAGCGTGGGCCACGCACACCCGTGCATTCAGTGACGAGAAACCCTGGGCCTTGAAGACCCATGAGCGATGGGGCCAGTCAGACACCCCAGGGCAAATGTCACCAGGGGGTGAAATACACTTCACTCAGGGAAACTGTCCTGGGGGAGGGGGGATCTTCTCTGTGAGCATCGTCAGCTCCAAGGCAGTGAGGCCAGCTCTGGACATCACGCAGTCCACGGCATAGGGGGACTTATCCTGGTCCAAATCCTCCATTGGCCAGTGACAGGGAGTCGGTCCGAGGCGCAGCAGCCCTCCAGGGCGCCCTCGATGAGTGACCTGTGCATCGTGACACTGTGACACTTGTCCCTGGGTGTCCAATGGGGCCCTGGCCCTGCCACTCCTCCTGCGAGTGACAGCTCCGCAGTTCTCAAGCGCCCGTGGCTGCCAGCTCGTGGCTCAGCTCCCTCTGCCGCCCCATGACCTCGCCACCTGCTCTTTCTTCCCAAGCGGGCACCAGTTCGCCCCTCACTCCCTACGAGGACAAGACATGTGCCGGTCGCTGGTCAGTCCTGGCTGGCGCCGTGCTTCCAAGTGAAGATCCCCTCTAATGATCCCCAGGATGGGAAACCCATCCCCGCCCATCCCTCCCCACGTTCCCCCTAGGACCCCGCCCTGTGGTTCGCCTACAAAAGGATCAGCCAGAGCCCTTTACCCATGGAGTTGGAGACACCCTGTCGGCGAGGTTTGTGTCGTGTCCAGAGAGAGGAAGACGTGGCCTGCTCCGGAGACGTCGCTGGGGATGATGGTGAAACGTAGCCGATAGAAGGAGTGCACTGAGCTTCACAAGGCTGGCGGCGTTCTCTGGCTCTCTGGTTCTCTTTGGGCTGGGGTTGGCAAGAGCATGCCTCTCAGGGGCCGTGAAGGAGGGGGCTCTTTGGCTCCCCCGATGACTACTCTGCTGCCTTACGGAGATTCCGAGGCCAAGCCAGCTGCAGAACCAGGGAGCAGAGTGGTCACCTTGCTGAGGGGGACATACCGACGTCCTCGGCCCCTGCCACCACCCCGCCTCGGTGAGCATTCCCGAGAGTGGGCAACACCTCGGTTCTTGGCTTCGCACAAGAAAGAATTCACGCCAAAGCCTGGTTTGTAATCCAAGTGGGGGTTTTTGTTCTGTTTTTTTTTAAATCAAGGACAGGAGCAGTTTCAGGTTTTACAGTCCCGAAAGAGTGCACGCCGTTTCAGAGAAGCGTGCTGAGCCACAGGGAAGCCACAGGGAAGCTCATGGTCTCATGGAACCCTGCTGGCTTGGGACTCTGAGGCAGAGTCCCCCATGTGCTGAACTGGGGGAGGCTTCCAGGGACCAAGGGAGAAAGGGCGAGAGGCCAGAGACTGTGAATGGCGAGAGGGGCTGCGGCCCTGAGCAGGCCCAGAGAGGACATGTGGGTGCCCGCATGGGGCAGGAAGACCCTCACCCTCTGACCTGCCGCCGACCAGGAGCAGGGCCAAAAAGGTAAGAGGTGGTCCCGAGCATGCTCCCTGCCTGTGTCCCAGCCCACCCCTGGCTGGGGAGGTGTGCTGGGAGGTATTGGTTGACCCCTTTGGCTGGGTTGGTTCATGAGTCTGGGCCTAGGAATCCCTCCCACCTGGCTGGGGCTTGAATTTGAGCATGCTTGGTTTGGGGTCTTCACAGGTGTCTAATGGTCACCTGAGTCACTTCCAACCTCCTCCTCGGGGTCTGGGCAGGCATGGAAGGGACAGTCCCCTTGCCCCTGATTTAGCCATCTCACCCTTCCTCCCTGGGGTTTCCTCCTTCCTCCCAGTCTCAGGCTGGGAAAGAGCAGTGAGGTTAACAGGGCGTCAGAAGGACATTGGCAGATTGGCTCCAGAACAAACATCACCAGCCACCCTGGGGCTGCCCATGGGCAGAGTGGACACTCACCTCTGAAGCCAGGAAGTGGTGGACACTGGACTAGTCCATCCTGTGGAGTCTATGGACCTTGTCCACAGGGAATCAGCTGGAGAGCAGCTGGGAGGCCATCTTGGACCTGGTGGTCAGCGTGGGTCCCACCTGACAGTCCCAAGTCAGCATGGCTGGCCACTGGGGGCCCTGCACCCTCACCAAGGCTTCTTGAGTCTGAGAGGGTGTGAGAACTGAGGGTCAGCAGAGCAGGGGCTCAAGAACTGTCCACAGGAGCCAGAGGTGGACAAGAGGCCATCTGAGGAACAAGATTCTCATTTCCTGGGAAGGGCTTGCACACCTTGTGCTGGTCACTGGTGTGTCATCCCCCCCTTCCCCAAGTTCCTCTGAGACCAGAGTCCTCAGCCAAGGGCCAGATCAAGGTGTCCAGCACAGGCGAGCTTCAGAGGGAAGTTCGATGTGACTGGACAAGCTCAGATCAGAGCCCTGGCCCTCGGACGCTCGCTGGCCTCTCTGCACATGCCCACTGCACAGCTGTATAGCTGGACTGCCCTTCTTCCCCGGATCCCGAGGTGAGCCTCTCCTCACCTCACTGTCACACTGTCTAACACACCTGGCTGGAGGCTGCAGTCATTAACCACTGTGGCAGTGACAGCACTTCCCATCAACTTGTGGAGGGGTGGAGTCTAGTCTGTCAATCAGGCCACAGCTTGATGACCTCACTTGAAGGCGTGACAGAGACAAACAGCTCACTGGAGGCCAGACACACACTCTCTCTCTGCTTTGTCTTCTGACAAGCCACACGGAGCTCTGTTGATGGAGTCAGAGCCCTGGAGCTGGAGGAACCACATGGGGACCACGCCAGCCCTGAGATGCGTCCACCATCACTGGATCCTCAAGACTTTCTATCTGCTGGACTGTGGTCTTCCATTGCATGTGTTGCACGAATATGAAGAAGAGTTTGGGCTATTATCAGACTGAGGGACATGACAATGAATATACAATGCTCTTTGATATAAAGCTCTTTCTTATACACGTGAGTGTCTATGAATTTGTTTCCTTAGTCTACCTGGATTAACACAACCCCCGGCCACCTGTCTGCCCAGGAGGATGAGGCCCGTGGAGCCCCTCCTGGCTCCGGTCCCCTCTGGATCGCTCGTGGGAGAATCCTTCCAGTGTCACATGCACAGACCTCCCGCGAGGCCCATGTGTAATTAGATTGACAGCTGAGGTGAGGTCGGG
Source organism: Nesogale talazaci (assembly GCA_004026705.1). Classification (NCBI taxonomy): domain Eukaryota; kingdom Metazoa; phylum Chordata; class Mammalia; order Afrosoricida; family Tenrecidae; genus Nesogale; species Nesogale talazaci. Next base: position 44,199 of record PVJH01008927.1, read on the forward strand.
ACCGGGGCAGACTCTGCAGGACTGTGCAGGCAGGCATGTGGTCCCAGCTGGAAGGCTGGGCCTGACCGGGGGCAGCAGGTTTTGGGGTAAGCCAGCTGTGACCGTCACACAGAGAATGGTTGTCTGCTGTCCACAAGATGTTTCAGACCATGGCACAAAACCCAGACACAGCAAGCCCACGGCCGGGGTGGCCCTCCCGTGGATGCTGTCCCAGCAGAAGCAAACCTCCAGGTGTGTCTTCCTTGGCACCGCTGGGCGAGAGCACTGGCCCACCTTGGGGGTTGTGGCTGAGTGGATGCCGTGTGCACTGGGCAAGGAGCACCAGTCCTGCAGTCAGTTCAGCATCGATCTGCTACTAGGTTGCCAGTTCAAGCCCACGGGCCCCTCTGCAGGAGAACATTGGGGCAGTCTGTCCCACCCAGATTTCCAGCCTGGGAAATGCTATGTAGGCTTGGCAAGATGGGATGGACTGGCTGGCTGGGGTGCTGGTGGGGAGGAGAGCTCCAGAGTCCTCTAAAGAAAGGTAGTGGAGCCTGACTAGCCACGTGGTCACATGCTGAGTGGTTACCCTCACACCAGCAGTTCAAAACCACCAGCCGTTCAGCAGGAGGAAGAGGAGACTCTCTGCTTCCTTTAAGAGTCCCCCCTCAGAAGCAGAAGGGGTCTTCTCTGCCCTCTCAGGTGGGGTCCCTGTGCCAGCGTCTGGTCCATGGCAGGGTGTCTGGAGTTTTGAGGCCACCCCTGTGTGGGTGGTCCTCATACTGTCACCGTGGGGTCAGAACCAGGCAGGTGCCTGACCACGCCACGGTCGCCAAGGAACCCAGCAGCACCAGGCACCAACAGAGAGAAAGGACCATGCTCAGGACCAGCCCGAAGTTCCAGCCCCTACGCTGGGAGAGAGCCCGTCCTGTATGGCAGTGCCTCCTGGTGCGTGTCTGGGGCAGCGGCATGGGAGAACCCAGGCCCACGATGCGCAAGGGGCCCCAGTGGTGCCGGGGGTGAAGTGTGGGGCCACTCCACGGGAGACCAATGCGGCTGTCTGCTCCAGGGGAGGGGGAATCCCACAGGGTTGATCCTACTCTGTCCTGTGGGGTCCCCATGCCTCGGACCTGACGGCAGGTAGTCTGAGCACTTGGCCAATGTGGCTGTTTGTGCATTGCTTGCTTTCCTCCATCACCAGGCCTCCCAGGAGGCAGGCGGGCAGAGCGATTGTGGCTGCCAGAAGAAGAGGCGCTTGTCTTCCCTGGGGCAGGAGTGCCTCTCTGCTTAACAGGCATCAGCCGTGAGGGGGCTTTCAGAGAGGGAAGGCGCTGACCAGCAAGCCGGCCAGTCTGAGGGCGCTGGGGACAAACACCGTGCGAGGGGTTTCCACCAAGCAGCCCTCCCCTTCCTCCGTGGCCAGGCAGGGTGTGGTCACCGCCTGTGCTGGGCTGGGGGCGATGGACTCTCTCTCATGTGTGTCCACGGCCTCTCTATTCACGGAGCCCACCTGTCACATGGCCACATCTCCTTAACATGAAGAGGACACCACACCAGTGGGCATGAGGGTGACCGTGAGCCCCAGCAGACCCCTCTGCAAATGGAGCCCACAGGGGAGGGAGCAGGCTTAGCCCACAGCAGGACCCCATTCCCCACAGGGAGCCCCTGAGTGGTGACGACACCCCACCTTTGTGAGGAAGTAGGCCTCTGTGCTGCTAGGCAACCAGCCCCCCTCTCCCAGCCATCTGCTTGCACAAAGGAGACAGGCTGCCCCCCCTCCTGGGACACTGTGCTTCTTGCCCCCATTGGCGGAGACACGTGCATGGGCACCGCCGTCCAAGCTGGAGTGTGGTCTTCTGCCCAGGAAGGGTCCTGTCCGCAGGGCCTGGGGTCCTGTAAGTACAGCTTTGGCCTTGTTCTGGGTCCTGCCTGCCTGCCTGCGGGGACTCTTGGGATAGCACCCCCTAACCCCTCCCCCGCAGGGGGGCCTCACTCACCTCCCTGAGTGTGTCCCTGCCAGGGAGGGCCAGGCACCGGGCTGTGCCTCTGCCCAGGCTGGTCACAGCTGAGTGGCAAAATGCAGCTGTTAGCATCAACCCAAACACTCTGAGCTCCCGCATCCCCCCGACCCCCTGTGGCAGCCGTGGCCTATCCCCTCAGTGGGCCCGACATGCTGGGGCTCCACAGCAGGAGAGTCCCAGGCAAGGCAGCCGTGTGTGGCTGTGATCTGTGGGGATCAAGAGGGGGCTGAGGTCACAGGTCTGGAGAGCTGAGCCAGGCCACTGCGTGAGTGCCGGGAGCATCTAGAGGCTGGCCTGGCCTGGTCCTGGCCACTGCCATGGACCTCGTGAGGTGAGCATGCTCCCACCTGCGTGAGGGCAGAAGAGTTGGTAGTGGGTCCTCAGCCTCGGTTGGGCCTTTCCATGTTGGGTGAGGACCTGGGGGCACTTGTCAGCATGGCATTGGGGGGCAGGGCCTCATGCAAACAAAGCGGGGCCGGATACTCTAGAGAAACCAAACCAGTTAGGCTGACCCCTACCTAGTAAGGGGAAGTGATCTTTTTAAACTTGGCTGCGATAGTTAGTAGGAGCAGGAAAGCCCCATTTGGTTTCAAGTCCCTGACTTCTTCTGAAGGATGGCAGCGTTGGGGGTGCTGTGACCCCAGGGGCAGCAGGAACCCCACAGGCTGCAGAAGTAGTGTGAGTCCAAGGTCATGGGGTCAGGCGGCTCTTGGAATCGTCAGGCAGTAAGGCAGGCCACTGCTCAAGTCCCAAAGACACAGTGGTCAAAGAGACAGTGGCAGGATCTAGATCCAGGCGCCTTTCCTGAGAGCCTCCACTTAGGCGGGAAGCAGGCCACATCCACAGGGAAACGGCCTCTCAATGGCATGGGGGCTGTGACCCGCGTGGGGGGGGGGCGCCTCCACCCTCACCTTCTTAAAGCAGCGTTGGCAGATCCCGTTATGAAGCTGATTCCACAGGGGGATCCACGGTGTTAGGTCATACCACGGGGGTTACTCTGCTTTAACTGGGAAGCCACCGAGGATCTGCAGCTGCCCAAGCTGACAGGAAGCCTCCTCACCATGGGCAGAGAAGGAAGACTGTGTCTCCTCACCCGTGGGTGCCCTGTGAGCCCTGAGGCTGTAGTGCTGCCCTGTTGCCTCTCAGCTCACACGTGTCCTGGTGGTGGTGGTGGTGGTGATGTCTGGGGCCTCTGGTTGGCTCTGACTCAGAGAGACGTCCTGGACAACAGAACCAGACTCCGCCCTTCCCGCGGCTTCCTCACAAGCCCTGCGGCTCTCTGTGAGCCCCGGGCTGCATCCCAGGAGGCTGTCCTCACCTGGAGCGTGCAAGGGAAGCCCTCTATCCATCCCCCACACCGGTGGGACTTGTAAAGTGACGCCATGTCACAGGCAGGGCTAACCTGGGTGTCATGCAAGGCCACAGGTCCAGGTCCAGGTGGAAGGCTGTGCGTTCTGACATCAGAGAATGAAGTCTGGGGCCTGTAGTAGCCCTTTCCACCAGGTCAGGCCATCTCTGATCTGGCCAGAGTCTGAGGTAGGGCTACGGGCATGGCCTCAGTTTACTGCCCGTGGCCCCCACCCCTCCCTGTGACTGGTGTGAGCACAGTGGAAGCAGCGTGGCGGTCTGGGGTGTGGCAGACAAGTCCAATGGGAGTGACCCATGTTGCAGTCCTGTCACCTACATGCATGTGATTTCATGGCAGGTTTACCCCACACTGTACAACCCCTTCCTTCCTCATCTGAGCATCATGAGCGCAGTTTGATTCTGTTTGTATCCTCAGATGCTATCACGAGCAGCTGCTAATATAAATGGATGCCTCTGAGGTCTGGGCAGGATCTTAACCTGCTTGGTCGAGCTCGACTGCTGTAACGATACATTAAGGTCTACCTTCAACCAATGAGGTCGTTCTCCCATTGGTCTGATTCTAGCACACTCCTCAGTTCTTCATTAGTACATCATATGCACTACGGGCTTGAAGTCCCAATAAAATACCAATAGGTGATAGACGAATGAAAGAAAGAAGATGGATGGATAGACAGATAGGTAGGTAGGTAAGGACAGGTAGATACATACAAACATACATACATAGATAGACACATAAACAATAGACAGAGACATACATAGATGATAAACAGATGGATATATAGATGATAGACAGAAAGACACATATATAGATGTTGACAGACAGGTAGATACATACATAGATGATACATACATACATGGATGATAGACAGATACATAGATGATAGATACATAGATGATAGACAGATACATACATAGATGATAGACAGATACATACTTTGATGATAGATAGATACATAGATGGTAGACAGATAGATACATACATAGATGATACATACATACATAGATGATAGACAGATACATACATAGAAGATAGACAGATAGATATATACATAGATGATAGATAGATCCATAGATGGTAGACAGATAGATACATACATAGATGATAGACAGATAGATACATACATAGATGATAGATACATACATAGATGGTAGACCGATAGATACATACATAGATGATAGACAGATAGATACATACATAGATGATAGACAGATAGATACATACATAGATGATAGATAGATCCATAGATGGTAGACAGATAGATACATACATAGATGATAGATCCATAGATGGTAGACAGATAGATACATACATAGATGATAGACAGACATATAGATAGGTATCCTTGAGTCTGGTCTGTCCCACAGGGAACCCATTCACAACAAAACCAAATGCTACTCTGCCCTGCATCATCCTCACAACTCTTCCTTCCTGTGCTTGGCCCAGGCTGGCAGCCATTGTGTCCCTGCCCCTCGATGACCTCTCCTTCACTACCCTTCTACTTTGCCAAGTATGACGTCCTTCTCCAGGGACTTGTTTCTCCAGACCACATGTCTGAAATATGTAAGACAGTCCTGTCATCCTTGCATCTCAGGAGGACACTGGCCTTAGTTCTTCCACAGCAAGCAGGTTTGTCCTGGGAGCAGCCCATGGTACCCTCGATGTTCTTCTCCAGCACCACAGTGCCAAAGCGTCGGGTCTCTGTTGGTCTTCTTCATCCAATGTCCAATGTTGACATGCGTATGATGCAATTGAAAATACCATGATGTGGGGGCTGAGCCCCGGTGGCGTAAGTGGTTGAGTGCAGAACTGCAGCCCGCAGGCTTGGCGGTTCAAGTCCAGCGGCAGCTGGGTAGCACCCACGACCATCAGAGGCAGTGATGCCCACAAAAAAGAAAATACCATGACGGGGCCGGGTGCACCTTCACATAGCATGTCTATTTTTCAACACTCTATAGAGGTCTTGTGCAGCAGGCTTTCCTGATACAGCTCTCCTTGGATCTCTTGATTGCTGCTTCTAAGAGCGTTGATTGTCGATGCAAGCAAGACAGCACCCTTCACAGCTTTAACCTTCTCTCTGTCAGCATGATGTGGCCTGCTGTCCAGTTGTGAGGAGTTTGGTGGTCTTGACATTGAGCTGTGACCCATATTCAAGGCTGGAATTCTTGATCTTCACCAGCAAGTGCCTCGCGTCCTCCACAATTTCAGTGAGGGGTTGTGTCATCTGCACACTGCAAGTTGTCGATGAGCCTTCCTCCAGTGCTGATGCCACCTCCTTCTTCATAGAACCCAGCTTCTCTGAGGGTTTGCTCAGCAAACAGACTGAATCAATATGGTGAGAAGACACAGTCTTGGGCACACTTCTCATTTTGCACCATGCAACATTCCCTGTGCAGTTTGTACGACCGCTTCATGATCCATGCACAAGTTCCTCGTGAGCAACTATGAATTATTCTGGAACTCCCCATTCTTCTTAAGGTTATCCATAGTTTATTATGATCCATATAGCCGAATATCTTGACATAGTCAATAAAAGACAATTAAACATCTTTTTAGGTACTCTGTTTTGAGCCAAGATCCATCTGATGTCAGCAATGAGAGCCTTGTTCATTTTCCTCTTCTGAATCCAGACTAAACCTCTGGCAGATCCCTGTCGATGTAAGGCTACAACTGTTTTTGGATGATCTTCAGCAACATTTTACCTGCATGTGATATCGACGTTCTATTCTGCAGGGTCACCTTTTTTTGGAACTGGTACGAAGACAGATCGATTGCTATTGATAAGTGCTGTGGGGTCAGTCATGAGGCTGAGTGGCCTATGTACAACAGAAAGAAACACTGCCCCATTCTACAGCCTCAAAACCTAAATTTACTTATCAGCATTTGGTGCTCAGTTCCAGTTGGACCCAGCCTCATTTTAGGTGCCGTGATTGAGCTTCCCCACTGTCTCTTCCCACATCAGTTTGATTTCTGTGTACTGCATCTGGACAAATCCATGGTCATCATCTGTGTTGCTGAAAATGTATCTTTGATTGAAGAAGTCATTGGTCTTGCAAAATCTTTATCATGCAATCTCCAGTTTCGCTTCCATCACCAAGACCACATATTCAAAGTACGGTTCCTTCCCCTTGGATTCCGGTTTCTGCATTCCAACTACTGGCAGACAAGTAGCTGAGATAGGTTGATAGATTATTGATAGAGATGAGTGATAGAGATAGATACCTAAGTAAGTAGAAAGATATATGATAGAGAGATGGTAGAGATAATAGGCAGTAGATAGGTAAGTGGATTGATATATAAAGAAGGATGGACGATAGGGAGATAGAGATGATAGACAGTAGACGGTAGATGGATAGGGATGATGGATAGAAGTAAATAGATATAAGAAGGAGGAAGGATGAGTGATAGATAGAGGTAGTTGACAGAGATGATAGATAGATACCCTGGTGAGTAGAAAAATATGGGGAGGAAGAGGGAGGGAGGCAGACGGACAGTCTTCAGTAGACGGATAGTTAGACACACTCTGGCGGGAGCATTGAGCTCATTGCTGATGCCCCCCACTCACCAGATTGGCGATGGGGAGTTAGGCTTTGTGCCAACTCAGTGAGGCCAGGATTCTCTCACGATGTGACCTCCCATGAGGTCATCACCTCCACAAGGGACTCTGGTGTGAGCAGCCACAGCTCCGTGGGAAGAGTAGTGGGAAGCTGAGTCGCCGTTAGGTCCTGTGGGATTGAACACACAGAACAAGCATCCTCACACAGTCCTATGTTTGAGTCCATGGTCGCGGCCACTGTGTCCATCCATCTGCTGAAGGACCGCCACCTTTTTAACAGCCCCTCCACTCAGCGAGCACGATGTCCTTCTTCCTCGACAACGTGTCCTGGGCATGTGAGCCATTTCTAAGGAGCCTCCTTTCTAAGGCGCATCCAGCTGTCCTTCCTGTAAGGCAGATGCATTTCTTCTGGTAGCCGATGGTGTTTTCAATATGCTTCTCTAGCACCCTGATGCGAATGCATTGATTCTTCTCCAGCCTTCTTTATTCCATGTCCAACCTTCACATACAGGAGAGGTGGTGGGAAATACCCTGGCGTGGATCAGGCACACCTCAGTCCTCAAAGTAACATCCTTGCCTTCCCACTCTAAAGAGGCTCATGCAGCAGCTTTGTCAAGGCAGTGCGTCGTCTGTGTAGTGCAGGTGGCTAACAGCACCTCATCACTAAAAGGACAAAAGCTCCCTGTCATCAAGTTCATTCTGACTCAAGGTGCCCTTAATGGAGGGTGTAGCACCACCCAGTGGGTTTCCAGAGCTACACATCTTACAGGAGCCAGACTTCCTCGGGCCCGTGCAGTGAGCAGCTGGGGGTTTTGAACTGTTGACCTTGCTGTGGACGGTCCAACGTGTGACCCACTAGGCCTCCAGGGCTCCAAATCCACCCTGGAAACCCCAGGCCCACACTGGATGGCACGCACGGAGGCATGGCTGCTTCTGTGCTCGGGAACAATGATTGGCATTGTGGTGGCCTGGTCGGACAGGGTGGAAGTGCCACAGATTGTCCTGGCCCATTCGCTTCCCAGCGCAGACTGCCTCATCCTCCCTCTCACTGTGGCGGCTGCTGGGTTTGAACCAATGGCCGCCCCTGCCCTGAAGAGCTCAGCTTCAGTCAGAGCAAGCCCTGCCAACGGGTCCCGTCCGGGTCATGGGGACCTGATATGGGATTTCTGGAAGCCTTATCTCCCACCTCTCTCTCTCCTCTGGTGAGGCCCAACCTTCACGGCACCATTTCACCGGCTAGATTTTCAGAAACTCGCATGCGTGGTCTCAGTTATCTTTCTCATAAGCTGCCCATCCTCTGGCCTGGCGCCTATCCACCAGCCCTCTTCCAGGGAGCCTCGTGTGGCCTGTGGGCACCTGGAGGACCTCTCTGGGGCCGAGAACCTTCCTGGGACTCCGAGGGGTGCCGACACTTAGCTGCCAGTTGACGTCACTGAGCCACACAGATTGGCGGTCAAATCCCCAGCAGCACTGCAGTTCCAAAGGCCTGACTGCATGTTGGTGCAGACAAGACAGACAGCTGGACAGTGCCGCGCCACCTGGGGAGGGAAAGGGGGTTCCCCGCTAACCCTCCTCTGGTGTCTCTTCCCAGATAAGGAAGCCTACTGGCTTGAGGGAGGAGGATGTGCTCCCACGGACGAAGCCCGTGCTCCGGGTGGACGAGACCACACCCGGGGTGGTGCAGAGCGTCCTGCTGGAGCGGGGCTGGAGCCTCTTTGACGGACGAGCACAGGACGGGGACGACTGGGACCTCTACTGGCGAGCGCCGCCCTTCCCGCTGGCCAAGCACATCGGCCTGCAGCCCTGGCAGCAGCTGAACCACCACCCAGGCACCAGCCGGCTGGCGCGTAAGGACGACCTGGCCAAGTTGCTGCGGCACATGCAGGGGGCACACGGCAGCGCTGGCCTGTACGCCTTCACCCCGCTGACCTTTGTGCTGCCCGGCGAGTACCCCAAGTTCGTGGCCGAGTACTCCCGACAGATGCTGGAGCGCGCCAGGCCTGGCTACTGGATCTGCAAGCCGGCTGAGCTCTCCCGGGGCCGTGGCATCAGCATCTTCCGGGACATCCGGGATCTGGCCTTCGACGACACGTGCGTGGTGCAGAAGTACATCTGCAACCCGCTTCTGGTCGGGCCCTACAAGTGCGACCTGCGCATCTATGTCTGCGTCACGGCCTTCCAGCCGCTGACCGTCTACATCTACCAGGAGGGCCTGGTGCGCTTTGCCACGGAGAGGTTCAACCTGTGGAACCTGCAGAGCGACTACACGCACCTGACCAACAGCAGCATCAACCGGTCGGGGCCCTCCTATGGGGCCTGCAAGGAGGTCATCGGCCGCGGGTGCAAGTGGCTGCTCACCAGGCTCTTCTCCCACCTGCGCCTGTGTGGCGCCGACGACGGGCTGCTGTGGAGGCAGATCTGCCGCCTGGCCATCCTCACCCTGCTGGCTGCCGCCCCGGGCATCCCCACCGCCACCAACTGCTTCGAGCTCCTGGGTTTCGACGTGCTGGTGGACGACGGCCTCAAGCCCTGGCTGCTGGAGGTCAACTACAGCCCGGCCCTGACCCTGGACTGCCCCACCGACGTCTCTCTGAAGAGACCTCTCATCCACGACGTCATCGAACTGGTGCACGGGGCGGCGGGAGCCCATGTCTGGGACTGGGCCGGCACTCGGGCCTCCAGCGCGGATGCCCAGGGGTGCAGGGACAGGCACAGCAGGGCCAGAGTCCCCCTGCCCTGCTGGCCACACCTCCAGGTCGTGGGCAGAGCCTTGTCCCAGGGGAAACCCTTGGCCATCCAGGGCAGGCCCAAGAGCACTCCTCTCAAAACCACGCCGGCCTGCGTGACCCGGGAGGGCATGCCTGAGCAGGGCAGGCCCTCCCCCTGGAGAGAGCCACCACCCAGGGCCAAGACAAGGGTCTGGAGCAGGCTCGCCCAGCGCAAGGCCTCCGCCCTGCAGTCACACTGCTGCCGGCCGGCCAGCAGCCCAGGGTCTCCGTCCAAGAGCGGCGGCGACAGTGAGTGGCCCAAGCCCCAAGTGGGCAATTTCACCCTCATCTTCCCTTTCAATGAGGCCACCTTCCAAGCTTCCCGGAAAAGACTGAATGTCAAAGGCATCATGCATGAGCTCCAGAGGTTTGTGGCCAAGCAGGAATGTCTGGTGGCCGAGAGCGGGGGGGACACAAGGTGACACAGTCCTGGAGGAGCCAGGGACAACCAGAGAGCCATCTTCACGCCTCGCTGGAAGAATGTATGTGCAGATTTATACAAATACAGTAATTCCAACAAAGGGTCATGGGTGCAAGTGGTGATTGGCTCCCTCCCAAACCCTGACCAAACTCACTGATCTCGAGTTCTTCCCAACTCACAGGGGCCCGGCAAGATGGGGCAGTTACAGAAAGCCTCACCTCTCCTCTGCAGGGCAGCTGGTGGTTTCAAACCGCCAACCTTGTGGTTAGCAGCAAAATGTCTAACCACTGTACCACAGGGCTCCTGGTTCGTCCCGAGCACTTCCCTGTTTCCTCAGAGACCTAGGGTGGGGTGGGGGACTGAATCTGGAAGCAGGGGTGCAGGAAGAAAACTTCGGGTGTCTGTTTCATATAAGCAGCCGCTAGAGACCCTCAAAGCCCAGCGGTGGTTCTTGTGAGAGCCGACAGTCCCGCCCTTGACTGAAGCGTGGCGACACAGGGCTCTTAACACCCTTGAGTACATCCTGAGGGCAAATAGGCCAGGAACTCACTTCTTAAAATAAGCTGTTTTTTAAACTTATCCTTATCAGGTCCCCGGTCAGTCAATCATTGAGAGCCAATTGAATTATTGAACACCTCCATAAATGTGCCGGATGAGCCAGGAGGGCAGGGGCAGTGGGGGAAAGGAGGGGAGGAAGGGAGTCTGACCACAACGATCTGCACAGAACCCCACCAGCGGGATGAACAACAGAAACCGTGGGGAAAGGAGACAGCGTCGGAAAGTGTTAGATATGAGAATAAAAATAATTTATAATTTATCAAGGGGTCACGAGGATGGGAGGGGGGAAGAGAGGGTAAAAAAGAGGAGCTGATACCAAGGACTCAATAGAAAGTAAATGTCTAGAAAATAATGCCGGCAACATCTGTAGAAAGGTGCTTGATCCAATTGATGTCTGGATTGCTGTAAGATCCGCCAACCAAACGGTGTTTACAAAAGGAGACCATAAACGCCAGATGACTGTTGCCCACCTCTCTGCTCTGTGGGAGCTTGTGGAGGAGTGGCCTGTCCCACTGCGAGCCCAGTGTGTCCAGCCACTGACCGTGCAGAGTCCGAAAGCCCCCTCCCAGGTCCCCTGGTGATGGAGAAGTGGTCATCCCAGAGCCTCTGGGGTCCAGGGGCGCTGCCAGGTCAGGGAGCAGCCAAGGGGTCCGGAGCACCCCAAGTCCCCGGGGGCTGACTTGAGGGCCTGTGTCGATGGGGACGGTCATTCCACGGGTGTGACGTGAATGAGAGGAGTCTGACGCTATGGACAGGAAGCAGGGGGGTGGGGGCAGGGCCGAGGGGACTGCTAGTAGGCACAGGGCCTCCTTGGGGGACGGGGGTGTCTTGAAGGAGGCAATGGTGACAGTTACACAGCACCCCAAATCTGCCAAGGGCGAGTGGGAAACCTCACGTGGACAAAGGTCTTCACCAAAGCCGGTGGGAAAAGGGATGGAAAAGACACCGCGATCGCTCCGTGAACTCCTCCCTCCCGCGCACAGGTCAGTTTCCCATCCAGCAGGTCTGCCTGTGTGCTGGTTCACGGAACCCATGTGGATCTGCGAAGGGTGACGTCACTTACCGCACTACCTCCTGCCCTAACTCCCCTGCAGTTGGTCCCTGATTTCAGGGGGCTGCCAATTCTGAGGGGTGAGCCTCTTGGGGGAGGAATTGCTCCCGTTTGTGGTGGTTGGATGAGGTTAGGTCAGCCAGACCCTTCTAGCCAGGGGTGAAGTCCTACCTGTCAATCAAGCGGTAGCTGGGTGACACCGCCTTGGGGGTGTGGCCTTTTGCAGGCAGCCCAGGGGCTCTGGTAACCTCCTCTTTCTCTCTCTGCCCCTCTGCCTTCCTGTCTGGCGTGGCCTCTGCCTGCCTCCAGTGGCAAGTGGGACCGGTGAGTCAAAACGCTGAAGGGAGTCTCTTGAGAATACGTGGTGTGATTATCAAGCACTGCAAAGATAGCAGCTGCAATACCAGTCGTGCTTTTCAACCCTTTCCAAATAGAAAATAGTAAATAAGCTAAAGGAAACTCTCTGCTTGGACAAGAGAACTAGGTATGTCCAACACAGCACAAACGTGGAGTGTCTGGCGGCGTGATGAATGGCTTTAGGGCCAGGGCAGAGAGGATTATGAATCCCTGCCGGCAGCAGAGTAGAAAAGTGCTGCCCTTAGCAGCCCCCATCTCTTTTTCTGCGTATTCTCCTGGGTTTTGGATGTGTGTTTTGGTTTTTTTATCAGCCCCAAACACCAGCCATGGCTCCGTGTGATGCGGCCCTCACCGGTCTGTGAGATCCCTGCGGCTGAGCCCCAGGGATCAGCTATATGTGTCTGCAGAGGGACTCGTGGACCAGCGTCAGACCAGACACCTGTTGCGCTGGGCTCTGTGTCCAGTCGCTTCTGAAGGTCCAGTCCTTCTTGCACATTGGAGCATGATATCGGATTTCTCTCTGCACGGCGGCGTCTAGCACGCCCTCACCACTTGGACGCACTGTTCTCGAACTATTTCTAACTCAGGGCCACACCACAGGACTGGCGGAGCGGTCCCCATGGGCTTCTACGAGTAAGTCGTGTTTTTGTTTATTTTTGGAATTTTAATAAGCTTAACTGGCACAGTTCGCCTACCAGGCAATTCAGTGATTTAAGCATATCAGAAAGAGTTGAGCTATCATCACCACAGCCAATTTTAAAGCATTTTCTTTCTTCTGCACTATTATTATCAGCCCCTCCTTTCCCGTGCCCCAAGTTTCCCTGCCATAAGTCTAAGAAACTATTAATACAGTACTGTTTTAAGAAATTTCCCTGCCCTGGATTTCCTGTATAAAATATATATACCCCTCCTTGGGGTGTGGACAACAGGGAAGCAGGTGAAGGGAGTCCTCAGACAGTGTACAATATGAAAAAATAATTTATAAATTATCAAGGGTTCATGAGGGATGGGGGAGCAGGGAGGGATGGGAAATATGAGGAACTGATACCAAGAGCATCAGAAGAAAGCAAATGTTTTGAGAATGATGATGGCAACAAATGTGCTTTGCCTACAATGGATGTTGTATGAGCCCCCAATAAAGTGATTTTTAAAAAAGACAAAGTATTCAATTCCAAATTCCAAATATATATATATATATGTATATGTGTGTGTAAACTACAGCAACAAACCACATCTATGCCAAAATAAGATTGAGGAAAACATCTTTCAGAGATTAACAAAAACGAGAGCAAATTCAAAATGGATGCAAGGAGAGAGCAAATGATAAGGTGTTAAATTTTAACCACATTGCACTGAAATCCACTTTCCAATGGAGTATCCAGTGGTTCTGACCTGCTGACCATGCAGCCAGGCGCCCGATGCATGACCACTATTGCACCAGGGCTCCTGGTCCCCTCACAGTCCTGTCTAACTTTTGGAAGACCCTTTATATTTTGCCACAATCATAACCCAAAAATAAGTAAAGGGAGAGACAGAGCCAAGAAACAAGACAAAGCCAAAACACAGGAGTCCCAGGTTAGCGGGCCCTTGGGGAGCCCCAAGTTTCTGCCACACACCCACAGCAGTGCATGGGGACCCCGGGTGCAGGCTACAGACAGCGAGGTCTGAGGTGGGTCTCCAACAAAGATTGTGCTCACCATCTCGGCTGAATAAAGACGTCCACGTTCCACTCTCCCTAATAGAGATGCAGATCAAGGCCCGAAGCCAAAGTTCTACGTCACTGACGGTATTTTCTGGCTTGGTAGTCACCTAAACTCTTAAAGTTTTGCAAGCATCTAAGTGAATCTAAAGGGACTGATTTTTCCCCAAACCCAACTTTGAGAGGGAAGGTGTGGTGGATGCAGTTCTTCTGTCGTAACGCACCGTTCCCTCCACTTCCACGGCCGTCCCCTCGGGAAGCCTCTGAGCAATCCCAGGAAGGTGTTTCACAATCCCAGGCAATGGAGCCAGGATGGCGAAAGTTCTCTGAAGAACATATTTTCTGTGGATTTGTTTAATTCGTGTTGCTGTAATAAACAGCCCGGGGGCCAGATATTACACCCTCTGGCTTCCTTAATGCCACGAGGTGGGGTAAGACATGCCATCTTTTATGGGTCCTGATGCCAGCCATTTCTCCCAGGGTACCTGGTCTGTGCTGCTTCAACCACTCATTGCAATGGCCACATAGAATGCACAGACAATGCTGCTAACTTAGAGGCGTTGGTTTGGAAAGTTAACAGGTCACCACAAGCCAGGATCAGCAATTAGTAAAGATAGTCATTGGTCCAAAGCTGCACCCCTCCTTAGTCAGCAGCCACGTCTCTCTCTGGTCCCCAGGCTCTTAGCCATGGGTCCCTGGTCTCTGCCTCCGTGGGCCGATGAAGAGAAAGCTCCCCCCAGTCTCAGGGCTGCTCCTCTGAGCCTGTGTGCATCTGGGGTTGGCAGCCTCCACACTTCAGGCACAGATCCCGGGTCTGTTCGTCCACATGGTCATCACTTTCTCCAGTGTCCTAGAGACTCTCATACACCAAAGGATGGGTTTGATGGAAATGTGGCTGTCTTTTTTCAGACCACACTCCCGAGGGAAAGCAAGGATGCTGTCTTCCATGGAGTCTAAAGATGCTCCAGAGGAAACAAAAGGTGTGACTTGGTTAGCACTGTTTCCTAAGGCCAGGTCTTAACCCCACGAATGCCCTCCATGATGTGGTTATAGCCATAGGCACAGAGTCCTCAGTTATGATACTAGAATTATAATATGTCGCATGATGAGTTATAGCTAAAACCGCCATACTGACTATGCTGAATTACTTTAGAAATGTGTTTCATCTAAATTACAAAGTATTACCAAGTGACAAAGAGATATTTTACTCAGACGAGTTATTAACAGAGTTCCAAAATATGCTATAAGCATCCTAGTTCAACTTTAATTTCAAGTAAAATATAATTTTTTCTAGCATAGGCATGGATTGTGTAGAAGCTGCCTTCACTCTAAAGAAATTATTTTATGTTTATCTGCCATCCAATTTCACCCAAAGAGCTTAGTCGGACAGCCCTGTGGGTAACACAAGTTCAAGTGCATGTCATATGAAGACCCCAGAAAGAAGATGCGCTAGTGTTCGAGCATGAAGCCAAGGCACTCTGACCCAGCCAAGCTTGAACAGCACACATGGCAGCTTTGCACGATTGGCGAGCACAGCCTCCCTGGCCGGGGCCTTTGTCAGGTCTCTTAATGACTCAAGCACGCTTTCTGGTGACCCAGCCCATCCATAACGTTATTGACTGTAGCCCGCTTGTTCTGTTGTCATTTAAACATGGCCTCCTGTTTACATCTATCCACTCGGTCTCATGATGACCCACGATCTGTGCCCACCCCAGCTTTGCTCAAACCATCTCCCTGACTCAGATGTTCCCCTCCACCATGGAATCACCCCTGACCTCACAGGAGGGCACCCCTTCCTGTGGGAGCCCTTGACACCCTTTATCATGGGCATTTGCTTTTGCTTTCCACCTTGTCTTGGGACAGTAGACAAGGAAGCGGACGGCAGGAAAGAGTCTCACCCCCACAGGATCCTCTCTGGGACGAATAGGCCTTGTCTTCATCTTTCACAAGAGGCAGAGTCTAGAAGCTGCAGGACCCATGGACACATTATAATGTCCAGTTGGCACCTCAGCACAGCTGTATTGCATATATGTGGTCTACATTCACCACTCTGTTTATATTGCGTTAGTTACACAATTTCATGTCAACTTGATAAGCATGGGGGTGGAGTCTATCCCATCAATCAGCCTGATCACACCTCCCAGTGGGCATGGCCTTGTCATAAGAATTCTCGGACCAACTCTCTTGGTTCTGCTGTCAGAAGAGGCAGCTCTCTCTCTCTCTCCCTCTCTCTCTCTCTCTTCCTCTCTCTCTCTGCTTTCACTCTTGTGTCAGTCTGGGGAGACTAGAGAAACAAATGCAGGACACTGGGAAGTGTATAGAAAGAGCTTTTTATACGAGAGCAGTTGAATATTGAGAAAACAGTCCAGCCCAGTCCAGATCAAGTCCATAAGTCTGATATCAGTCCATATAGTCTATGCCAACCTATACTTTCCTTTTCGGACTCACACACACATGCTATGATGCTGAGTGCAGGGAGATCACAGGCCAGTGGGTGGAAGGTCTTGCGGATCCAGAGTCAATTGAGGCATCTCAGTGGTGGCAGGGGTCTCCACATGGCTCCTTCAGTTGCTGGGGTCTCGAATAGCTCCATGTGTCTTCTCAGCAGGAATGTGTCGCAGTGGGTGTGTGTGTCCCGCCTCCAGTGAGCTAGCTATCTCCTTACCTCCAAATGAGGTCATCAAGCAAGCTGCACCTGATTGACAGGCCAAACTCCACCCCTTCACTCTTAAGTCTCAAATTGACCACAGATGATGTAACTCACAACCCTCCTGTTGACAATTCATGTGGAGCTGCATTGAGAAGCCACACTCAGAGAGCTGGAGAAACAGGTGGAGACCCATGCCAGCACTGAGATCCTTCCACTGCCGCTGGATCCATGGACTTTTCACCCACCGGCCTGTGATCTTCCTGCATTCCACATCACTGCAAGTGCTGCGTGAGTCTGAAGAGGAATTTATGGGCTACCATCGGACATATGGGCTGATATTGGACTTATAAATTTGATCTGGACTGAATTAGGATTTTTCTTGATATACAATTACACTTTGACATAAAGCTCTTGTCCCACACATATGAGTGTCTCTGGATTTGTTGCTTTAGTCAACCCAGACTAACACTTTATGGTGCCGGGCATGAGGTGCTAAAGCAACAAATCATGAGGATGGAGAGTGGATGCTTGTCTGACCTCTGCCTTATTGTAGTTTGTCTTCTCTGGCTAGCCAGAGGTTAGGTATGTCCATGCCATTTACTAGGTTGTTTTCGGGAAAGCGTTGGTTCCTAGGTGTTGTCTTCGGTTAATCCTGTCTGAAATGTCAAAAGTGAATGTGGCAAATGTCAATTTTGAGCTCGGTGGGCAAGATGGCTCCTTGCATGCTTCCCCGGGGACCATGCTCTCAGTGAAAACAACTGACGCTTGGAAGGTCAAAATGACTGACAGAAACCTGGCCCTGGCTTGCTGCAGCCAGAGGCCCCATACTGTAACAATGGAATAGTCTAGATAAGGATTCAGATAAGATAAATATTGAACTTGACAGTTTTAAGATTTGACTTTAGGATCTGACTGGACTAGGTCTATACTGCTTTCTTCTGCCTATTGTTATTGATATAATAACTGATAAAAATTGGGAAGCAAAACTAAAGAGTTTCTAAATCTACTTGCCTTCAGCCATTAAATTGGATCATCAAATGGGTAGAGGACCTGCCTTCAAAGAAGAGATTTGCCTAGGGGACTGTTGACAGACTAAGAAAGAAAAAAGGAACTCTTTGGCTTTTTTGAGTTTTGAACTAGTGGTTTGTGCCTGAAGCTGGAAGAAAAAAAAATTGGAGCCATGAAGAAGTTCTCCTCTCTAGGACTGAATGTTAAAGGAAGCCTGAAATGCTTGCTAGATGACCCCCTGGGAGAGATGCAACAATAAAGAGATGGATTGAGTCTGGCCACTGACACATGTGGACCTGGTTCATAGGGACTAGAGGAGAAGACAAGAGTGCGTTGGCTGGTCTGAAGCTCATGACCTATCCCGGGGGTGGGACTGTTGAGAATTTGTGACCGCATCCATGGTCAAAAGTTGAGGCAGTGAATGTGCACCCTGGTGAGGCTGAGCAAGCTAGGTGGCCCACATTGAGTTGGCCAGAACCTGACCAGAAGAAGGAAATATCTTTGAACCTGCAATTGATAGGTATGGAATTTTTTGTTTACTTATCGAATATAATCTTTAAATAAAACTTGTGGGATGAAGACAGAACTTTCCCACAATTAGTATATTCTAAAATATTAGGAAAGCAATTTACCAACATTTAGTGTGCTAGCCATTCTCACTGAAACTCCCGATTTTATGAGGGCTTTGCATGACTCAAGTTAGGATAGTGATCTGCTTCCTCGAGGCCTACGGATGGGATTCAAGAGTCGTTGTCAGTGACCCCTAACAATATAGACCTGTTCACCTACCCGCAGGAGCCTGGAGACTTTCCTTATCACATCCCTCTCCTCTTAGTCATGAGGCATTCCTAAACCATTATCATACTATAGCCCTTAAGACAGTCCCTGCTTGTGGCGTGTCCTGACCGGTGACTAGAGAAATGATGTGCCCTGTGAGGCTACTTAAATGGGGAAAATTAATGTTCGTGACCCTCACTCCTCACCCTTGCTACTGACCCTGAGCACCGGACGCTCTCGGCTCCTCTCCCTCATCATGTAACTCCCTGTCCCTCTCCATCTCCACGCGGACCACCATACGGGGCGGAGGTGGGCATGTTACCCTGATGTGATATATGTCTGACTCTTATTGTTACTTTCTCTCTCTGTCATGATCTCTATATCTTTATTATAATAAATAATAATTATCACTGCACAGCTGCCTGATGAACACTTGCTGTGAGTATATCAGAAGACTGATCACCCCCTGATAAAAACTGGCGCATTCTGAATTGCATGCAGCTTAGTTTTATCCTATTAGACATAGATATGATTTTATTATTGCTTTGTTTTAAAATTATGTATGGCTAAAGAGTTGGGTCAAGGGGTCAAGTAGACAAGGGGTGGTCTGTTACATGATTTCATGCCGACCTGATAAATAAGTGTAGGGGTGGAGTCTAGCTTGTCAATTTGGTCACAGCCTGATAATGCCTCTTTGTGGGCATGGCATTCCCATGAGGATTCTGGGAACATCCTCCCTCTTGAGTCTGCCATCAGAAGAGGTCTCTCTCTCTCTCTCTCTCTGTCATCATCCTCCTGTTGCCAAACCACATGGTGCTGTGTTGAGGACACACACTCAGAGATCTGGAGGAGTCACGTGGAGACCCCTGCGTCAGTGTTGAGATGCTGCACCGTCCTTGGATCCACATGGTTTTGCACCCACCAGCCTGTGATCCCCCTGCATTCTGCCTCACTGCGTGTGCTGCATAGCTCTGCAGAGGAGTGTATGCACTACTATGGGAAATATGGACTCATGTCAGACTTATGGACTTGGTCTGGACTGGTTTGGTATTTTTTTTAAATGCCATTACTCTTTGATAGAAAGTTCTTGTCACACACATGTTTGTGGGAAACAACTCCTACATTAAATCTAAAGCATTTCTGAGGAGTTATCTTTCAAGTATTGTTATAAGATCATTTAAGACTCTATGAAGCCTGAATAACAAAATGTGAAGCTACTGTTTTTCAAAAGATCCTCTAGCTCGAGCAGCAGTTCTCAACCCTCTTTCCGTCTCCAGGCAGGTATACCCACAAGCTGACATGCATGCCTACATACAAATACCCATGTATGTTAGTCTCAGTGAACTTGGGAAACAAGTCGGCAGAAACTCATATATGTATAAGAAAGAGTTTTATATTAAGGGTACATGTATATTAAGAAAGCATCCCAGCCCAGTGCTATCCAAGCCCACAAGTCCAACATTAGACTATATGTCCGACACCAATCTACGAAGTCCTCCTCAATCTCAGAAAAGACATGCAATTACACTGACTGCAGGAGGAAAGCCAAATCAATGAGCATGTCAGCATGTCAGCACTAGCAGGGGTCTAGCACCCGGAGCTGCGTCAGGGTAAGTCCATGTGGCTTCTCCTCAGAGATGTCTTGCAGAAAGTGAGTTTTACCAGCTGAAGCAGGGAATCGGCTAAGGCAGCTGCACCCTGGTCTGACCATCAAAAAGCAAGAGACCTGAGAAGCAGAAAGATGAGACTCACTGAGCCACTTATCTCCCCACCCTTCAATCAGCCCGCTTGGCATAATAAACCTTAACTATCTCACTATGTGACACCATGCTTCAAGACAAAATTTCATTTATTTGTCATTAGAAATGAATATTTCACAATATATAATTACATATTGTTTTGTGCTTAATCAGTAAGCCTTAGTTATGTCCCATTTGTAACAATGAAAATACATCCTGTATATCAGATATTTACATGGTGATTCATAACAGCTATGAGGTAGCAATGAAAATCATGTCGTGGCTGGGGTCACCACAACATGAGGAATTGTATTAAAGGGCTGTGGGATGAGGAAGATTGAGAACCACTGATGTAAGGTTATCCTCTCCTGGGGGTAGTGTTGCCATCTCTCTAGCCTTTCCCCCAGTGGAAGAATGTTCAATCACTTCAGAGAGTCGCCTGTGATCAAGAACCACAGCGTGGAAGGAGGACATCTGAGTTGCAGTGAGACATTGGCCCCAGAGCTGCAGAGATTGGCTGGACCTCCGCTGAAATGGTCCACAACCAGGCGCCGTGTCGGACGCACTCACAGCTACACCGGGCACGTGGAAGACAGCAGAGCAGAGAATACCGATGATGATGGCTGGGTGGTTAGGTATCTTCAAGGCACTGACTCTGAACCACCACAGACGTCAAAAGCAGACCCTGTGCCGTTCTCTGGGTTGTCTTCTTTGAGTCTGCTTAGCAGTCACTGTGCCCGTCCTTCCTCTTTGTCACTGGGCCTCGGTTTGACCAGGCACCTCCTTCCCAAGGGACAGGTCTCTCTGGATAGCGTGTTGAGCATCAGGGAGATGAACTCTTGTCATTTCACTTCTCTGGAGCGTTCTGCATGTCACAGGGAGGTGGCTGTTCTTCTGTCAGTGCATGGCTTGCACAGTAACTTTTGCCAGCACTCTGAATCACTTATGTCAAGTATTCTGCGTTCTTCATTCATTGTTCTTAACCCTCCTCAAGCCATGACCCTTTCATGCGGTTCCTCATGTGGTGGTGGGGACCGCCCCCCAACCATAACATTATTTCCATTGCTACCTCATCGCTGTCATTTTGCTGTTTTGAATCGGGTGACCCCTGTGAAAGGCTCATTCCACCTCCTAAGGGGTCACGGGTCACAAGATGAGAACCGCTGGTCTGGACCTTCACAGGCCTTTGAGGTGATGGAGCATATCACTGTTTGGGCCGTGGACTCTCGAGTCTTCAAAGTGATGCCTGTGCTCTTTAACTCTCCAGTGCAGTCCTGTGCAGATTTACCCAGTCCACTGCTGGTCTCTTGACTCCTGCCTCAATGAGCACCAATGGGAGGTCCAGACAAACAAGATTCTGGACCATTTCTGTCTTTTCTCCATCTGTGGTGACGTACCTATGGGTCCAGCAAGGGTGTGGGCAGTCATCGTGCTGAGTTGTACTCCAGACTGAAGGCTGCACCCCTTGGTCTTGTATCAACAAGTGCTCTAAGTCCTCCCCACTTTCAGCGGCAAGGTGGGGCCGTCCGCATGTCACAGACTGCTCAGCAGCCTTCCTCCAGTCCCCATGCCACCTTCTTCTTCATGGAGCCCCGCTTCTCAGCGTGTAGGGTGCAGGAGTGCAGTGCAAAGATACAACCCTCCCTGACACGCAGCTCTCCGCACTGTATCCCGCTCCATAGCCCTTAGGTCCATTCAAATGGCTGCCTCTCCCTCCAGGGACCAGTTCCCCGTGATGCTGTGATGTCATCTGTAGTCTGTGGTTATTCTCTCTGTCGGACACTGTGTGCTGAAGGTCGCCCAGCAACGGCTGCCACAGCGCACCAACAGGGAGCTGCAGGAGCCCAGGCTGCACTCACTAGAGGATGGGGAACAAGGATAGCACTGCTGACGTCAGGTGGACCTTTGTTGAATGCAGAGAGTACCAGAAAGAGCGTTACTTGTGCTTTATTTACTATGTGCAGGCATTTGACTCTGTCGATCATAACATGCCGTGGGTCACCTTGAGAAGCATGGGGGTTCCAGAAGCCTCATTGTGCTCACGAGGAGTGAGAACGTGGGTCAAGAGGCAGCGTGGGAGCAGCACAGGGGAGTACCGGATGGCTGAAAATCAGGAAAGATGTACACCAGGATTTTGTCTTCTCACCACGCTTATTCATTGTCTAAACTTCCACATGCATGTGAGGTGACTGGAAATAGTGTTGGTCTGGGCACTTATTCAATCTGGGAGAAGGTGAATTGGAGGAAGAGAGTTTGGGAGGAAGGCTTGTTAGTAATCTGAGGTATGCAGTGGCACAACCTTGCTTGCTGAAAGTGAGGAGGACTTGAAGCCCTCGCTGGTGAAGAACCAAGCTTTCAACCTTCATGATGGGTTGTAACTCAGTGTAAAGAGGACTCAGGTCCTTACAACATGAACATCGTGGTAAACGGAGAAAAGATGGAGGTTGTGGAGGATGGTGGCTGGCTTGGATCCACAATCAGCGCTCACGGAAGCAGCCATAAAGCGATTCAACCACAGGTTGCGTTGGCTAAACGTGGAGCCCACGGTCCCTTTCAAAGTGCTGAAAGACAAGGATGCTACCTTGAGGACGATGGTACACCTGACCCAGGTGTTCTCGTCTGCGTGTGAATGTGGGGCATTGGCGATGGAAGACTGAAGAAGAACCTCTACAGGCAGATTGTGCTGTTGTCCAAGGAGGTTGGAAGATCCACAGACTGACCGAAGAACCAAAGAATACAGCCTGGAAGGAGTCTGGTCAGAGTGCTCTTAGAGGCAAAGAGGGGAAGACTTTGGAGTCTCTAGCACTTGGGAGGGGAGGTGTTAGAGAGACTGGTCTCTGGAGAAGCACGCCGTGTGTGGTCGATGGGCAGTGAAAAAGAGTGTAGCTGTGTTTGGTCGATGGGCAGTGAGAAAGAGTGTAACTTCGGTTTCCATCTGAACGCTGCTCTCTCTAAATGGAGAAGGGACGTGATTCTCTCAGGAAACTTCCTCATCCCGAGTCCCATGGGGCACCCCCTGTCCTTTGGGGATGACTCATTCATCCACTCAGAGGACTTTTAGCTCACCGGCTGAGGTCCAGCAGGACATGAAGGACTGCCCACCCTCCCCACCCCCACCGAACTCACACCCTGGAGCCAGACTGTGGGGTGCTGGAGCTGGAGAAACGGTGGGGAAGGGCTCTGAGGGCCAGTCCTGTGCAGAGCCTGCCCATCAGAACTGAAAATACCCGGAGACAATCAGAGGCCAACAGTGGTGGGGGCACTAGCGGCTATCCCAGTGGGGATAGGGGATTCCCAGTCACCAGTCTGCCAAACTGGACCTACGTTGCTCTTCAGAAATGTCTTCCAGACTCTCTTCTCTCCTTCCGCTTCCGGGCCTCCTGGGCCTGGGAGAAAAGTGAGAGAAGTGCCCCCCTCAACCCTGTGCCTCAGTATTAAAGGGCAGACCAACATTTGAGCCAAGCACACTGAACAACTCTTCTTGATGTGATGATGCCACCGTTCATAAGGAAACCCTTGTTCAAGATGTGTCACCAGACAACGAGGCCATGAGCAAAGGCTTCGTTGTAAGCACATGCCCAGCCCAGGTGGCTGGTGGGGAGGTGTGACGACTCTAAATGAGCGATTGGGGTTTCGGGTACAACAGCGGAAACCAGAGGCATGACCCCAAAGTCTGTCCTGTGGCTCTCACCAAAGTCGGGCTTGCAGGGGGAGGTACGTCTACAGAGGAGCCCTGGTGGCATGGGGCGCGGGGGGGGGGGGCAGGGAGTGAGGTGTTGAGCTGCTAATCACAAGGGTGTGGTTCAGACCTACCAGGTGCTGGGCAGGAGTAAGACAAGGCTGTCTGTGCCCACTGATTGACAGCCCAGAAGCCTGGGCATTGGACTCTGTCCGGAAGGGTCCGGAAGGGCTGCTTTGAGTTGGATGGACGCAGCAGCAGGGCGCTGTTTTCCCTGCTGTTCTGGGACGGGTGAGGCCGGGTTGCCTTGAGGAACAGGTGGGGCTCATCCATTCACGTGGAAGAAGGAACGTACCATCAAGAGGCAGTCTCACAGCAAGAAGGCTCCCCAGCCCAGCCCAACTCAAGGCCATGGTCCAGTGCCAGCCAGCCCGGCCTCTTCCGACTCCTGTGGCTGCAGGCTGAGGGCCCAGCAAGGTGAAGCAGACACAGGGGGCTCCCCAGTGTGGAGCCAAGGTCGGTGGGAGCGAGGCAGGCACTTCCAACTCTGAGTCAGGGGCCCACGTGGGGCCAGCCCTAGAGGAAGACAGTTCCAGTGACGCCACACGGAGAAGCAGGAAGACCAGGTCAGAGAGAGACATCGCCTCTGGTTGAGCGTGTTCTTATACAAAGGTCACACCTCCAAGGAGATGTCAGCGAGCTTCTGCTTGATGGACAGGCGGAACAGCAACTTCTTTCTAAAAAAAGCCTACTTAAGTTTTACCTCGCTCACAGCCAGTGTGGTGCCAGGGTCTATGGGACCCAGCCTCGAAGGGACAAGGAAGAGGTTTGGGGCAGGTGTGGCCTGGCACCACTGCTTCCCTAACTGCATCTTCCATGGCAGGTGAATTGGGACTGGTGAACCCTGGCAGCTTCATGAGATGGGGGTTTTGATCCATCCTATTTTTTGCCATTCTGACAAGTGCTGTGGTGTACATGGGGGCGCATATGTCTGTGGTTTGTTCTTGATTTCCTTACGGTGTACCACAAGCAGAGGGATGGCAGGGTCATAAGGGTCGAAGGACGCACCACACAGCTCTCCCTGGTGCCTGTACAATTCTTCAGCCTGCCAGCCAGGTTCCAGTGAGTGCTCCAATCTCTCCACAAAACCCAATTTTAACAGCGACGAAGTGATCGTGCAAAATGATGCCTTCCGGGCTGAGCCCCGATGGCGTAGTGGTTGTGCGTGGGACTGCGACCCACTAGATTGGAGGTTCAAATCCAGCAGCAAGGCTGGGCCTCCTACTCCCACCACCAGAGGGCAGTGATGCCCCCCCACAAAAAAAATTGATGCCTTCCAAGAGGCTCCAGAACTGAAATTGACACCAGCCAGTCTCTGTGGCCCGCTCCACAGCCTGATCTGCTAGGATTCCTGCCCACCTGGCCGTCCTGCTGGCCAGCCCTCAGGGCCACCTGTCCTCTGACTGCTGACGGTGCGGTGGCTCTGTCTACCTTTGCCTTGGACTCTAAAATGACTTTGGTGTCTCCTGAGCTCATTCTCCCTGGGGCTCCAGGTGCATAGGTCCAGCAGCAGGAGGGTGACAAGACAGGCTCAGGGAGGAGGGCTAGGGTTTGGAGAGTACTGCCCAGGTCCACCAGGAGGCCCCGCAGAGCCCCCGCAAAGCTCTAAGGGCCCTGGTGTGGGGTTCTGACTTCTGGCTTCCAAGAGCTGTGAGGGACCCTCATCTGTTCTGTGAAGACACCCACTTTGCGGCACTTGCTTTCAGACTCATGTATCCTGTGCTGTGCCTCTGTCAAAGATGGTATCTGCATTCATTATCTTTCTGGTGCTCTCTGTCCAAGGGCTGGGCTTTTCGCATCCCTGGTCCAGGAAGTTCAATGGAAGCTTAATCACTGTGGTGTCTCCGCAAATGCCATCCATAGTTTTCTGCACACTGGGTGCTCAGAACGTAAGCGCTAATACGTTTCCCTCCTCTGATCTTGCATTTTGCTCTTTACAGGTCTTGGATCACACTGACCGATGAGCTCTGTCCATGTGGAGTCAGCTGACACGTCACTTAGATGACTGTTTTAAGGCAAGCTTTTAAGGCACCCCCCAGGCTTTATTATTTTATTCATTCATTTATAGAACCCAGACATCATTCTTTCTGAGAGTCAGGCACATCTGATTTCCACCCACCCCCCGCACTGTGCTGTAGCACTCACCTCTTCAGCGATCCCTGATTAAGGTTGTATCCGAAGATACAGATTTCGCTTGGCTTAGGGCTTGCGGTTAGGTGTGAGCTCAGAATCCAGCCATCCATCTGCCCCTCTTTCACTAAATGGCAGCATTGCCGGTACTTTGAGGCATATTTAGAGAGAGACCTCCAGGGGCCTTTCATAATCCTGATGCTGTTGCTCCACCAGCACAGACCACAGCACAGTCTCGCAGACGCCAGGCTTGTCAGCAAAGGAAGGTTGCGGGACCCCTGCCTCCCGCACATCGGGGGGCAACGTGTTCCCAACAGCACGGGCTCACTTTGCGTCTCTGTGTCCCACACCATCCGTTTCCGCAGCATTTCAGCTTTTCCATCGTGCTGCTGCCTGCCTCCCAGATGGCCACCCACTGCTTCAGGGACACTGCAGGGCAGAGTAGGCCTGTCCCTGTGGGTTTCTGAGAATGTCACTCTCTCTCTCTCTCTCCAGCGAGTACCTGGAGGCTCGACATCCGTGCCTAACCCACCGATTAGCACCACCAAAACCACGCTCACCCCCGTCAGTCAGTCTTGACTACAGGACAGGGTGGGGCTGCCTCTGTGGGTTCTGAGACGGTCACTCGATGGGAGCGGAAAAGCCTCATCTTTCTTCCAGAGTGGCTGGTGGTTTTGAATTAATGGTCTTCCCGTTTGCAGGTCAACACATAAACACTAGGGCCCCAGGGGCCCCCAAGGCCCTTTTAGAAGACTCCCCGCCACCCACTGCCACGGAGTCGACTCTGGCTCATGGCAGCCCCAGAGGACAGAGAAGAAGGCACCTGTGGGCCTCCAAGGCAGACAGCCTCCTCTTTCTCCCAGAGAGCAGTGGGTGGGTTTGAGCCCCTGACCTTACGGTCAGCCTCCGATGCTGCCCCAGCAGTGCCGCCAGGACTGCTGCACAGACCGCAGCGCAGGGTCCACTGAGCCTTCAGGAGCCGGGGACCCAGTGGTGCCAGGACTCAGCGTAGTGCAGGTCTTGCTTTCCTGCCATGGTTGGCCTGTGAGAGTCAGCATCTCCCTCAGTGGAGATGGGCTTGCTGAGAGGCCCCGGGCCACGAGGCTGTCTGAGAAAAGCGAGGATCCTCCCCTTCTCTTGCTGGCACCTGGCAGGGCCTGAGGGTAAACACTGTGCTACTGAAGCTGTGACAGTGGGCCACAGAGGGGAAACCGCCCCCCCCCCCCAGTCTGGGCATTCAGGGCAGAGCCCCCTCCACCAGGCCACCAGAGAGGGCAAGGACCTTGCCATGGGGAGTGGGCAGTTATGCCAAGCCCCTCCATATGTGTGTGCACTTGTATGTGCATGTGTGTATGTATGTGTATACATGTCTGTGTGCACACGCATGTGCATGTGGTTTCGGGATGACAAAAGGGCAGTGGAGAAACAGCAGGTTTCACAAAATCCAGTTCAGATGAGTCCAGAGTCCATGCCTTTTATGCCCTGGAAGGAGACGCCCCTAACCCCCTGACCCCCAGCGCAGGTTCAGACCAGATAACTGCCTGGCTGCCCTGCTGAGGGCAGAAGGCCCATGGCGGGGTGGGGAGGGGGGCCTGTCCAGTTCCCGTTTTATAGCTGCAAACACCCAGCTGGTCAGGCCAAGATGTTTCCTTGGGTGCTGGCGCAGGCCAGGGATGAGAAATGAAACTCTGCTTCTCTTTTCTGGGCCCAGATCAGAGCAGCTCGAATGGCCAGGCCCCTCGCGCTTCTCCTGGCCAGCGGTGCTCCTTCCGCAGCAAGCTGCTTACACAGATCTGACTCCCAGCTGGCTCTGGTGGAGGAAGCTGCAGCACTTCCTGGCAGACCTGGTGAGGGGAAGCGCAGGGTTCACACCGGCGCCTTGTGCCCACCCCGGCCTAACCACTGGCTCGGAAAATGGGGTCCCCAAACTGCTCTGTGCACAGCCTGCCCGTGGAGATGGCGGTGGCCTCAGTGCTGCTGCTGGAGTTTGGCCTGGGCCTGCTGGGCAACGCCCTGGCCCTGTGGACCTTCCTGCGACGCCTGAAGGTGTGGAAGCCTTACGCTGTCTACCTGTTCAACCTGGCGCTGGCTGACCTGCTGCTGACCTTGTGCCTGCCCTTCCACATCGCCCTCTACCTGCAGCAGCGGGCCTGGGGCCTAGGGCCCGCCGCCTGCCGGGCCCTGCTCTTCCTGCTGGCCCTCAGCCGCGGCGTGGGTGTGGCCTTCCTGGCCGCGGTGGCCTTGGACCGCTACTTGCGAGTGGTCCAGCCCCGGCTCAGGATCAACCTCCTGTCGTCTCGGGGAGCCCAGGCCATCTCTGGAGGCGTCTGGCTCCTGATGGGGGTGCTTGCCCACCAGAGCGTGCTGATGGCCCCTGCCGCCGGGGACGCCACGGAGTGCCCCGGGCCCAGCCCCGCCCAGCCCCTGTCCCCCGGCGTCCTCTGGCAGGAGCTGCTGGCCTTCCTGCAGTTCGCCGTCCCCTTTGGACTTGTCCTCTTCTGCAATGCGGGCATCATCAGGGCCCTCCAGAAGAGGCTGCGAGAGCCGGAGCGGCAGCCCAAGCTGTGCAGGGCCCGGGCGCTGGTGACCGCCGTGGTGGTCCTGTTCACACTCTGCTTCCTGCCCAGCTGCGTGGCCCGGCTGGTGATGGATGTGACCCGGGGGACCCAGAGCTGCAGGGTGCTGAGAGGGGTCCAGCACAGCCTGGACATCACCCACAGCCTCACCTACCTCAACAGCGTCCTCAACCCTGTGATCTACTGCTTCTCCAATCCCACCTTCCGCTACTCCTACCGGAAAGCCTTCAACACGTTGCGAGGCCGGCAGCGGGGGCAGATGGCCGAGCCCCAGGACCTTGACCTGCAGGCCTCTTCCTCCTGAGACACAGCCCTGCCCTCTGGGGCTTGGAGAATGGAAAGGACTGCCCTCGGCCTGCAGGGAAGACAGAACCACCTGGCACGCCTGCAGTTGGCTGCTGGACTGTTGGCCAGGTCTTGCTTCTGCTGTGCTGGGCTGCTGCCGGCTGTGAGGTCGGAGGTTCCAGCCCACCCGCCAGTCACTCCGCAGGAGGACAAGCCCACCGGATTGGGTGGGGATGGACAGTCTCAGGAAGCCTGCGGCTCTGTTCTCCTCTGTCCCCACGGGTTCCTGGGCGTCCCGTCGTGTGGACGGCTGGGCTCTGTTTGGGTCCTTCTTGATGCACGGCTCACACTGCAGCAGGCAGAGCAAGGCGAGTCCCAGGCCAGGGCCACCCTCACATATGGACGCTGGGATGCAGGGCCATCTCGGACCCTTAGCTACAGAAGCCTCTTTGGGGAGTCAGTCACAGACGGGGAGGGGGAGGGCCTGTGTTTTCCAGCCTCCGGGCTCCTGGCAAGAATGGTCTCATCCCCCACTTGGTTTCCAGGAGCCAGGGTACCGCAAGCTGCTCCCGTCCCCCCATTACTCCGGGCCCCCGCCCCCCCCCCCCCGCCGCTGTCCGGACTCATCCTTGATGCATGGTAGGCTGTGGGTGAGGGGGACAGGCTTTGGGGCTCTGTAAGCGCTCCCAGGGCACAGGAAGCTTTGCAGAGTTTGTAGGGGATGTAAAGAGACCAGGGGGCTCATTGTACAGACTCCCCAAAGCCCTCGTCCAGGTCACCAGTCGGGGCTCAGCCTGTTGGTCCCTATAACTGTGGTTTCACTGGCCTGGACTACAGAAGCCCAAGACAGCACGCTGCTTGATGAAACGAGACCTCTCACCTCCCCCAGACGACTCTGAATGCCGCGCTGTCGGCTGGGCTTGAGAGCCTGCCTGTCCGTGGACATCCCTGCAGGAAGGAGCCAGCGCCAGGCCAGCCACCCCCCCAACCCTTGAGGCTTTGCGGCCTATACCAGAAGCCCCAGCAGCATTGCCGGGTGACCCTGGGCTGCTCCCCCTGAGGTCAACAGTTCAGATACTCCAGCCACCCCATGAAAGAAAGGTGAGTCAGAGAGGACTCCGGGGCAGGGGATGGACAGGGGTCCCTGTGTAACCAGAAGACAAGGACGGAGATAGGATGACCCCATCCCAGGGGTCAGACGGAGAAGGGCTGGGAGCAGCAGGGCCTGGCAGGACGTCCCAGGCAGGCAGGTCTTGCTGGCTACGCCTCGGGCCTCAGTGGTGCTGGACTCTTGTCTGCATGGACTGTTCTCTCTGGCCTGGATGACCCGTGGGTCACCAATGACACCGAGCATTATGGGCTCTCACATTGGGGCTGCTCGCCGCCCTGGGAAGATGGGGATGTTGGTGCCCCCACACCCCGGCTTCCTTGTGGGGGGGCAGGTCCGGGTCTACCAGACAGAGGGAACAGGGCAGGCAGCAGGACACCCCCCCCCCCACACACACACACCTTGGCTCTCATCTGATGCTCATTCTCCCCCAGCACACTGGGCCTGGGTCAGACTCCCTGAGGAGGGCAGGGGGGCAGCAGGCCCGTCCCCCCCTTTCAGATGAGGGCAGACATCTCTACCCACCCCTGGCCTTTCTCCTGCAGCCCCATGGGTTGGGCTTTTCCTGTGCTGTGGTAAAGTGGACATGACATGAAAGTTACATAGTAGCAACTGGTAAATAGTTTAATGCAAATCTAAAAGAGGGAACGCTGTGAATGCCTGGTGTGCAGGGGCTGTGGGTGGCGGCTGAAGCCCCAAGTCCATTTGCAGGCCCCACCTAGGGATCAAACCTCCGTTGAATCGCTTTGATGAGAGGGGGGTCTGTGAGTAGATAGCCCTGTGATCAGCAGAACTCATTGTCAAGTAGATTGTGACAGACACAGGGAGGTCAAAATATAATATCATTCGATTTCCCTCTGGCCTGTTTTAAACTTGTTTTCGTTAAAAATAAAAATAAAGGGGAAGTGCAAATGGATCTCACCAGTCCCTGGTGCCTCCCCTGCCTGACCGTGACCCTGAGCAGGGGAGGCTGGTCTTGCCACCGTGCAAGTGCATCGGAGAGCAGCTTGCTGCAGAAGCAGTCGGGTAAAGATTTAGCACCCTATTGTTTTATCTCCCTTATGACCCATTTTAATTTGTTGTCATTTTTAGCATTTTCTGCTTTCTTTTCAGTCGAGGTTTTTATTTGCTTTATTTTGTTGTTGGGCTTTTAAAAATGTTTTTCCTGCATTTGAAATTCAGGATAGGTAAAGCTTTAGACCCAGTAACTGGACCGATGCTTCCTTGGGGGCATGGCCAAGAGTTTGGGGGAAACGGGGAGCTGATAGCACTGAGCACGAGGAAGAAGCTTCTCTAACACCGAGCGTGGTGGTTGCTGAGTAGCTCGTCCTGATGTGATTGAACTGTTGAATAGCACTGCACGTGATCATATACCAATAAAACTGCCCCCTGTGCGCCCTTAGGCCAGATACCAACGGTGCTCGCTCGCAGTGCGTGTGCCTGGCTGGGTTTATGGAGACTCCAGGATCTGTTATGGTTCGAGGGTTAGAGGTCTTGGGGCGCTTGTCATCCACCTCCCATGTCTCCTATGGCCTCGAGTCTGGGAACTGGGAGTTCTGCCCTGCGTGCTCTCCCAGTGCCGGCTTCTCGGGGAACAGAACATGAGGGGGGCTCGGACCAACTAGGAGCCATGGGGGTCTCATGGCAGCCTGGCTGCTGGACTGCTCCCAGCCCAGCCTCCCAGAGAATTTTACCCGCTTCCTCTCATACCAGGGGCCGTACATTACCGGGGTGGCATCCCACATTCAGTCCACAATGAGGAACCACAGTCCTACAGCCCAGGGAGCACAAGTGACATGCCGTGCACAAAACATGTAACACAGGGTACCTATAACAGGGGATTACATGTAACATGGGGGTACATACAACACAGGATACAGGTAACATGGGGCACATGTAACATGGGGTACATGAAACTTAGGGTGCATGTAACAGGGGGTTACATGGAATGTGGGCATACATAAAACATGGAGCACACGAAACACAGGATACATGAAACATGGGGTGCATGAAATCCAGGGATTACATGGGATTACATGAAAGACAGGGGTACATAAACTTAGGATACCTGTAACAGGGGGTTAATGTCACATGGGGGTACATGAAATGAGGGTACTTGATACATGGGGTACATGAAAGAAGGATGCCATCACCTATTAGCCTGACATCTCTTTCCAATGGCCTCTGTCTGGCTTATCCCTCTGAAGGACTGAGGAAGCTGGAGGGTCCCCAGAGGGGTTCTGAGCTCCTACCTAAAAGCAAAAGCACCCTGACAAGCCCCGGTTTAGGACCAAGCTTTAAAACTAGTCCAGCTGTGACCTGAGTGCCTCATGTCCCCTTCCTGACCTCAAGCTGCCCGGGCGAAGTCCAAGGCCCTGGAATAGGACAGTGGAGGGTGGTGGGAGAGCCGGCTAGTTGAGGAGAATGGGGGTGGAGAGGAGGAAGGTCCCCCTCAGACCAAGATATGCAGATAGTAGAGAGCCTCCAGCTTTGTCTTTCCCACCCTGCACTGAGAGACCTTCCCGGCGGTCTTCGTCACCAAGGCCCTGCACGGGTTACTGCTGATGTGCTCTCGGCTGCCCTCAGAGGAGGCCGCCCCCACTCTGGGAGAAGGAAGAATGCCAGTGACTTTCCAGATTTGCTCAGACACGGCCGTGATGCTCCGTCTGTCTGTGTCCCGTCTGTGTCTCTCTGACGCACGTGCTGAACAGAATCCTGCGCCTTGACTCTCGTCATCTGTGATGGTTTTTCTCTGGGCCGGACAAGCAACGATGGCTTCTCTTTGGAGGAGGCCTGGGTGCAGTGGTGAGGCTTGGAGCTGCAGGGCCAGTAGTTCAAGACCAGCAGCCACTCTCTGGAAGAAAGATGAGACTTTCTCCTCGGGGAAAGATGGACCGTCTCAGAGCTCAGACCTACTGGGTCACTGTAAGTCAGAATCAGCCCAGCCACAGTGAGTTTGGGATTCTCACTTCTCTCAGGACCCTTGGAAGTGGCCCAAGCGCACAAAGATAAATGTAGAACCAGCTTGATTCTACCACACCTGGCAGACCCAGGTAAAGATGGTGGCGGCCTGGCTCACAGCCCTCGAGCATTTCTCCGTCGTGGTCAGGGTTCTCCTGCAGCTGGCAGGCTGTGGGTAGAGAAATGACAAGACACGTGGTTGGAAGAAGCCTTCACATCAGTGGAAGTGATTCCATTAAACCTGGGGCTCCCGCTGTCAGAGAACTGAGTCCTGCCAAGAGTCCCCAGGAAACACTGCACCCTGCTGATTCGCTGATCCTGGAGACAATCCCATGGGAAGCGACACTGAACACTGCTGCGCACGGTCAGAGGCGGTGGTTCCCGGAGCCACTGTCATGTCCACACCCTCTGAAAACCCCCCTTCTGGGACACTTCATTGGGTCTTGTGCAGGGGACCTTCCAAGTGGCTGCTGTCCTCCAGCACCTGCCTGCCAATGTGCAAACATCTGCCCCATTCCGGACACTCCACTCCGACAGAAGCCTCACAGAAGGTCCAGGCAGGACCTGTTAGAAAGGACTGGTGACCCCACACCATGGACTGAACATGATCTTCAGCTTCCTGTGTGAAGGCCCCCGAGGCCCCCTTGCTTCCACACTCATCACTGTGGGGGTGCTCACACCTCCGTACCTCGAGGGTTGGGCAGTGGGGACTCACCTTGGCTTGGCGCAAGGCCTGGCACACCAAGCCAACCAAACAGATGGAGCCTCTGGCTCGCAGAGACCCACGTGGCAGCACAGACCTGCCGTGCAGGCTCTCCTCCCTCGGCGGCCACTGTGGTGCTATGACCGTGTGGCAGGTAGCCCTCCTCTGCAGAGTCTCCTCACCTCGCTGGTCAGCCACACAGGCGTCCAGCTGCTGAGGAGCTGCTGGGCAGATTCGACCTCTGGCCTCTGTGCTAGCAGGTGGTCAGAAAGCACCTGGGCCCCACTCTTGCAGGTCAGTCGTAGGCACAGTAACCTTGGGCTTGCTCCCGGTTGAGTGTGATGGTGTGTGGCAGCCACACCTGAAAGTGGACATCTAGAGGGACGTTTGCACCTTAAGGAGCTGCCGAGCATGGATAAAACAAAGGCGTGCGGATGGCTTCATGATCCTTTCTGCCCGGCGCTAATGGACTAGTTGGTTTATTGAAGTGTCTGAACCTCCTGACCAACCCCACCCCACTCCCATCCCTCTGTGCCCCTTGATCCCTGCCTGAACACGTAGGGGGATCAGAAAAGGCATGCACCTGGACACCTGTCCCTGGACCAGGAAACAGGACTGCACCAGGGCCTTCCCTGTTGCGTGACCCTCACCGAGCAGCTGTTAGGGGGCGTCTCTGGTGATCTGGGTGACCTCAGCTGCTGGGCTCGGGCAGGAGGTTTGTGTCCACTCAGAGTGACCTCAGGAGGAAGGTTGGTCTCTGAGAAGCGAGCCCTGAGCTGAGCATCGCCAGAGCCCAGATTGAAACACGGCCCCTCCCTGCACATTCTCCCACGCTTGGCAGAACTAGGTGCTCTGTGGACCACAGGCCGGTCCTCAGAAGCAGGTAGCCAAGCCCCTCTCCCAAGCCATCTTTGTCTGCACTCTCTGTGGAGGCCTGTCCATGCAGATGTTTGGAATGCCAGGGACAGACGTAGCTGCCAGCATCCCAGCCACAGGCTTGCTGGCTGCCTTGTGTGGCGGTAATACTCTACCTTAGGGGCAGTGGCTCTGGTCCTGTAGCTTTCCACGGAGGGACCTGGCTGGAGGACACAGGTGGCGAGGGGCCCCCTTGCAGAGGCCGCGAGCAGGGACCCCTCAGACCTGTCCCCTTCCATCCTGCCTCCGGCTGCCTCCTGCTGTGTTTGCAGATACCCAGTGCTGTGCTCTGGTGAACTGGAGAGCTGGTTCTCTGGGAAGGAGGGGAGGAAGAGGAAGAGGACCATCCATCTAACCAGAGAGCCTGCTGTGTTGGTGACTTTGAGCTCTGGCCCTCATTTCCCTCCCGCTCTTTGGACAAGAACTTCGCTGTGTCCCTTTCAGACGAGCTGTGAGTGAGAGCTGGCCTCTGTCTGGATTGCAGAGCTGGGGGACCTGGGGGACCTTCCTTTGGTCCATCGGACCACGGGACCAGCTCCTCCGATGCAGCTCCAGTTTGACTGACTCTTCTTTCTCCCAGACAGAGAGCACTCACCTGCAGGTGGCCACGCACAAACCTCCAGGGTTCCAAGAAATAGGGCCACTCATAGAAGTAGGTGCCGAGCGAGGTCTTTGTGAGCTACGTAAAGGCAATGCATTTCCGTGCCCCAAGAGGATGGCCTGAGATGCTAAGCCCGGGGACCCTCTCCCATGGTGCTGTACAGACATGTTTGCACGGCTCAGAGAGCGTTTGAAAGTTGTCATTTGTTTTCAGAAGGGAGAATGGGACTCTGAGTTTTGGGAAATGGGGCGTTTAGGTCTCAGGATGCCTGGGAGATTGACAAGCTATAGTGTCCATTCCTGTGCCCAGGGCTGAGGAGATGAGAGGGGCCCCTGGCCTCTAGCCCTCCACCTGCTCCCCGCATGCTGTCCACTGCCTGACGTTCATGCATTTCTCAGTCCTGCTGTAGGTAAGTGTGCTCCAAAGACCTGTCCAGGACTCAGAGCTATCTCCTCCCCTTGGAGTTCCACATGGGCACTTCTCCAAGACCACGATTCCCCTGGTCTCAGGGTACAAGTGTCCAGAGGCCCTGCCTCTGTGCTAGCTCCCAGTGCCGCCAGCAGGGGCCCCCCAAATGGGAATTGAATCCCTCTCAGGTTTAGGAGGCAGAACGTCTTGGTACCAGCTCCAGGGGACGACTTCCTGCTTTTGCCAACCATGGCTCAGAGCAAGGTCATCGTCTCCTTTCAGCAGTTGTGGGACTGGCACTGCTCGGAGATCTACCTGGTCACCTGGGCACTAGGAGGTTCCCAGTCCCAGGACCCTGGCACGAAAGCAAACCTGTGCTCCAGCACTGCTGTCTGATGGCAGGCAGCTCCCCTCCGCCCTCTGCTGCTGTTCCAGCCTCACTGCCACGGACTCTTACTGTCCTCTTCATCGTGCTGGGTCATCCAGGGGGTTCCAACCCACAGCAGCCTCGTGCGCAGCAGAACCCAGCCCTGCCCAGTCCCAGGTCACCTCACAGATGTGGTCATGGCAAGCCCACTGCTGTAAGCACTGCCCAGCCCCCCGACTCCATGAGGCCAGAGCAGAACAGCCCGGGGGTCTATAAGACTCACTCTTGGCAGGAGCAGAAGAGGGTGTCTGCCTCCCGAGGAGCGGCTGGCGGGTTTGAACTGCTGGCTCTGTGATCAGCAGCTCGACGCGCAGCCACTGCGCCACCAGGGCTCCTGCTCGCCCTGTCTGCACGTCCCTTTGTCTCTCAGGAGAACTGATGCGAGGCAGAAGCACAGTCTGGAGATCAGGCGTCCTCAAGCATGCAGCCCGCAGAGGACATTTACCCGGCCACCGGGTGTTATTGCCGCCTGTCCTGCTTAGCAGCCGACTCATCCTGGGCCCGCAGTGAAGTTGTTCACAGCTGTTGCTTTTTTGGACTACAGGCCGGCCCTCCAACGGTCTGAGGGACAGTGAACTGGGCCCTGTTTAAAAAATCTGAAGACCCCTGCTGTAGACAGTATCCTGCCTGCATCATCATAGAGGTTAGGGTGTCCGATGCTTAGGATAATTGATTGCATCACATTACGAACAAAAAGCTGAGATCCATCACCTAGCCAAACGGACAGAGATCTGAGGACCCGATTGAGTCCATGACGATGCTCTTGCTTCCTGTCCATTTTGTCCCCCAGGTTCTCTCCCTTGTCTCCGTGGCTGTGTTCTGGGCTCTCACCTGGATTGCAGCCTTCCCTGCCCAATGCATCCTCGGGCCCTCCAAGGTCTCTCATTTCTCCGCCCCACATGGATATTTCCATGCCAACGTGTGAGATCGCCGTCCAACATCAACCAAGTTCTTCTCCAATTGATTCACGCAACCGGGATCTGGTTCATCTTTGCATAACGAGGTCATTGCTGTGGGTTTTCAACTCATGAGGACCCCCACATGACCAAGCAGACCTCTCCCAAGGACTTCGTGGCTGCCATCTTGACCGGCGCAGTGTGGCAGGTCTTTGTCCTGTTGTCAGACACCCTAACCTCCACGATGATGCAGACAAGATGATGCAGTCTCTCTCATGTGACTCCAGCCACTGGGGGCCAACTCAGCTACACCCTCCCAAGTCCCCGGGCTGCAATGCTCCTGCAGTTTCATTCTTTCACCCAGCACACACTAATAGCAGATGGAGCTTTTACTATGTTCTAAAGCATGCTGTTCCTTTGATTTCAAATGCCAGCACTACTCATTTTTCAAGACAAACTGCCTGGGGATAGCACATGAGTCCTCTCCTCTCCCCCTCACCCCAACCTACAAAGGTAAGAGCTGTTCACAGCAGAGGAAGGAATGGAATGGTGTAGACAAGACTCACTGGGACCCATGGCGGCTCAGGAGTCTCGTGACTTGGAGAGGGGATGTCCAGCTGTCCTTACTGGGGTGTGTGTGGAGGCAGGGTGCAGGATAGAGGAGCGGAGAGGTGCGTTAGCAGAGAGGTGCTCAAGGAGCCCTGGAGTTCTCATGGGTGGGGGTTCTCAAGTCAGCATATCTCAAGTCAGATCTCTCAGAGCCTCAGTGGAAGCTTCTCCCTGGGGGCTGGAGATCCCTTCCAGCACCTATGTCCCACCCACCTCCATCAAGATTCCCCACAGAGCCACCTCACCCTTGTAACCTCCGGGACCCTAAAAGCTTGGAGTGTTTCCCTCGAGAAGTTGTTGGGAGAGTCTGGATGGAGTCACACTGCAGGGGGATGAGCCAAGGGACTATTCCTAAGGATTCCATACCATTGAGAAAAAGAACGGGTAGAAGAGCCTCTTCATTTGGTGTGCGTGTCTTCTGCCTCTCTCTATAGCCCTGGTTCAGGGCTCCCTCAGAGGGCGTTTCTGTGCCTGGGAGTCCTGCTTGCTTCCAGATGAGGGCAGTGGTGTCGTGTTCACCTTAACCCAGGTGCACACATAGTCATGTGAACACACATACACACAAACAGGTACATGCATGTGTACACAGATATACATGCACCACACACCACATACCACGCCACATATGTGTGCACTCACACGTCCCTGGGTGGGTGAGGCAGTGCTCACCTAGCAACACGTCCCACGTGAGCTTGCTCACC